>VYZW01060826.1:23642-42748 GCA_013401315.1 Balaeniceps rex
TGGCGGCGGCACCGCGCGGCGGAAGGCGGAACGCGCGGAGGGAGGGAGGGAAGGAGGGAAGGAAGGAGGGGGAGGCGGCGGCGGCCATGGATGACCAGGGCTGCCCGCGGTGCAAGACCACCAAGTACCGCAACCCCTCCCTGAAGCTGATGGTCAACGTCTGCGGGCACACGCTGTGAGTGGGGCCGCCGTCCGCCCTGAAGGATGCCGGGGAGGGGCGGGCGCGGTGAGGGGAGAGGCGCCCCGGCCCGGGGCTGCCCCTCTGCGGGGGGACCGGGCGGTAGGGCCTGAGGGGAACGGTCGCTTCCCCCGGCCGGTCCGGGGTGGGAGCGGCCCCGGCCGCCCAGCCCAGCCCTGCGGGGCTCTGCCAGACCCGCGCCGGCGTTTGCGAGGCTGCTGCGGGCCACCTCCTGCCCCCCGTTTGCCTCTCCCGGCGATTGCCAGCGGTTCCCTCTCAGGCCAGGGTCTGGATCGCGGTGTGGGTCTGAAGCACTGCGTTCGGCTGCTTCTCTGTAGTCAAATGCTTGGGGGGGGAAACACGCGGGACCCGGCGTGTTGGGTGTGGTGGTCGGTACCGGCTCCTGTCCCGAAGGGGTGTCAGGCTTCGGGGTATGAAACAGGGAACGTAGACGAAAATACGTTTCTCATCAACTTAAACACTTCTCATTTTGTATTTAATACTGTGCTTGGATAATTAAAGGGGGGGAAGAGTGATTTGTTTTATTTTTTGTCGTGTTAATTCTCCCGAATGGGGAATGCCTTGTCTCAAGGTTTGATGCTGGTTTAAATGTTGGCAAATCCTCTTCTGAACCTGTGCTGATCGTCTTGTTTACTCATTCGGTGATTTTTTGCAGCAAGACTCGTGACTTTTCTTCTTTTTCCCCAAAGATGAGTACTTAGATAATTCCCACCGCTGGCTCCAGCTGATTTAAGTCATACATAGTCTGAACTCATTCCCTTTCAGATCTGGAGATCTTCGTTAGTTAGCGTGGAAGTTTTAAAGGCTCTACTCTAAATTCTTCCTGGATACACATGATAGAAAACTCATACTGCAGTAGTAGGCCTTTTTGGTTTTGTTTGGTTTTGTTTGTTTTTTGTGTCTTTCATGTTTCCAGTGATGTGCTGTTAAGCTGTTTATATTTTTAAACTACACGTGAATTACGTTCAGGAGATGCAGCCTGAAAGCTTTGCTGAACTTGATATAGTGTTGTAAGTGAACAGGGTGAAGGAACTGGATTGCAACAAGGGATTTATGGTGTGTTTCCCCCGCCCCCCCCTAGAAAAAAAGTGTTAGCTTTCATCCTGATCTGTTCTCTACGGCCATGCAAGCACTTCCGTTGCCATGATGGAAAGCGTGTGGGAGAGCAGCAGATGATCTCTTGGTAGTGGTGGTGTTGGAGAGACAGGCAGCAGGAGTGCCCCTTTGGTGACAGTGATGCTGGCTGTGTAAAAGTGCAGTGTTAGCTGGAGTTCAAAAGGTAGCAGCTGCGTTTAGGCAAGGCTGTGCATCTTTAAAATGATGTTTCTATCTTCTATTCCACTGAAGATCAAAGGACTAGTGGTCTTGATCATCTTCTGCTTTCAAGCTCCTCCAGAGCCACTTCCAGCAGAGGACAGCATGTTCCAGTTTGCTCTCCTGCTTTGGTTCTCAATATTTTTTTTTGTAGCTGAGCTTTGCTTGAGAAAATTAGTCATGTTTTGTGCTTTACTGGGTCCAGCTGCTGACGCCTTATTTGGGGTCGATGTCCCTGTCTTGCTTTCCTTGTTTCTTCCCAGATGCACAAGGACTGCCTCTGCTTCCCCCAGCTCTTGTTGTTCGTACTTCTGCATTTGGCAAGTGTTTTATCTGAGACCAGATCAGTAGTCTGAATCCGTGTGGCCCTGGGTTGAGCCAGCTGGGTATCTGCAGGGTGCTTGCCAGGAGAGGGCTATGCAGACCCACCCAGACTGACCTTACCTGCACACAGCAAGGTCTGTTAGGCCCTCCTTTACCTTACCAGCAAAGGCTGTCTCTGCAGGTGGGCACCACTGCTTTAAGGCATATGTGTATGAGGGTAATGTTGAAGTCACTGTGTAAGTAGGGTCTCTGGATTTCTTTGTTTTTGTTGTAATTAAGGACTCTCCATCTTGATGTGGTTCAAGTGGGTCACTTTTCCTCTGTAATATCCTTCCAATAATCCCTTTAGGGTTGTGTTTTTATTATTATTTCCATATGATGTTACAAAGCCTTCATGCTGAAAGTTGTTTCATAGTAATGGTTAATAAATTCTCGTAATAACTGATCTAGAAGCTGGAAGTTCAGATGAGGCACCTGTGAATGAAGTATGAGGGGGGAAAAGTGGAGGTAATTGATATTTGTTCTTTCATAAATTCACTGTGTTTCAGGCACAAGGAAGGAATGTCTAAGTAGTTCTCAAAGCAAATGAGCTAACAAGTTTCTGATGGAGAGTTACCCTTCTTAGGCAATCTATTCCGATAGTTTGCTGTTCTTACCATTGAAAATACTTCTCCTAATGTCTAATCTAAATTTCTTTACTATAATTTAAGCATTTAAGGTTCTAATGTGCATTTTATACACCTTGTAAACTCTTTATTAGACCTCTTCTGCAGGAATAGGTCACATGTTTCAGGGGCTTTCTCTTTGGTGTTTTCCACGCTTAAGAAATCTCATTCCTTCAGTCTCCTCTCTTCAGTGATTTTCTTAATTTTTTTTTTTTTATATATACATCTGTGGGCTATTCTCACTGCTTTTCTTGAGGCTTTTTCTACTTGGTTTGCATTTTTCTGGGAGCACCATATCCAGTTCCAGTGTTCATCTGAGTCCCTAGTATAACATGCAGAGTCAAAATTATTTCATGTTCTTTTCATATGATACCTGCATTTCATACATCTCAGTAGGATGATGAGTCTTTAAGTATTTTTTATTTTTTGCAGTGACGCGTGTGACTTATGTTCAGCATAAACCCCAGATCCTTTAGCACTTTACCACTCAACATATTTCTGGGCAGAACAGTATTTAACCTTGCCTTCCATGTTGTGTTATGCAGCTGATTATTCTTACCTGCTTGCTCTGCCAAATTGCATATTACTTCAGGTGACTTTTGTACTTGCTTCAAGTGACTTTGGATTCTGAGTCCCTCCATCAAAGTGCTTGTAACTGTCCCAGATTATCCTCTATTAACTTAAAAAAAAAAATGACCTTTCTGTCCTGATATTTTCCAATGTGTAATTTGTAGGCAAGATATTGTCTGGGAGATCTTTGAAGTTGTTGCTTGTGACCATAAGAAATCAAACTGATGCAGAGCAAAATATGGAGTTGCCTGCAGTAAGTTCCTTGCTAAATAGCACCCCCCCGGTTAGTTTTTGTAACAGTGGAGAATGCTAAAAGATTAGAGCCATGTGAATGGGCTTGCTACCTATTTTCTCTCTGGCTGAAATAATGATAATTTATCTCAAGGTATGGGTTTCTAATAATCTCTCAGTACTTCAGTATGTACTGTATTTGTTTAGATTATATGACTGTCAATTCAAGAGTGTCAAAAGTCCAGTTAAACCAAAACTGTATTGCCTCTAGTTGCTGTTTCACTACCTGCATTGTTACTGTGACATTGGAGGAAACAATGTTCGTTTGATACGATTTGTTCTTAACAAATTGTGTGTTGGATCTTATCTGCTTCGTTATCTGAAATATGCAGGAGATAAGTCATTTGTCTGATTATTTATTTCAGTATCTTCCCAGGGACTGAGGGTAACCCTGACTGGTCCGTGTTTCCCTGTGTATTTGGTTTCCTGCTCTTCAGAAGCAGGTGCTTTTGCCCTTCTTCAGGCTGCTGGAACTTAATGCAAAGAGCAGAGATGATCTTAGATAACCGCCTTTGTCAGCTTTTGAAGGGTAAATATTATGTCTACCAGATTTGAAAACCTTGAAGTACTCTTAATGCTGTAACCCCTGAATAGAGTCCATAGGTTTATGGACTACAAATCCATAGGTTTATGGAAGCTTATTAAGTTGTCTGCAGAAGCATATTGCCTTTATCATGCTTTCTGTTTGAAGTTTGCTGATAAACATGCATGGGAAATTCAGAGTCTTGACTTTGTTGGCTCAGGAGGTTTGGATCAATTGCTCTAATGCATTTCCTGGTTCTAGCTTGTGTTCTTGCTCCTTTTGCTGCAATATGAGTTACATTAGCTGGTTAATCCGTCTTGGCGAATGAAGATCGATGCAGAAAAGGCCCCAAGTGCTTTGGCATCATCTGTTAGAGATTTTCCTTCCCATTGAATAGCGGGTTAGCGTGCTCCTGCTTTAACTGCTCTTTCTTTCACTGAAGGTGTTCTGAAGGAATATTTTCATGTTACCTTCAGTGTTGCCTCCCAGAAGTTTCTTTCCTAATGTGTTGACCTTTCCTATTTCGTTAACTGTTTGTGCTGTTCACTTTAAGTGACCTTCAGTGATTTGATTTGCACTTGTGCAAAATCTCTTGAATTTCAAATCACTGAAGAGCCTATGCTGAGGTGATTCTCAGTAAGCTTCAGATCTTTCTCCTGGGTTTCAGATAACGTGGTTTTACCATTAGTTCGTTTTCTTTATTTTGTGGCTCTCTGTTTTGCCCTTCTGAAGAATTGCAAGAGTTGCCTTCTTATGCCTTCTGTCAGCCAAGTTGTTTTCAATTCCATGTTCTTAGCCAGTTCCTGCCCTTTGGTTAGTATGAAACTAGAAGAGCCTTACTTTTATCGTGGTTTTTTCTTTTCATCTCCTATATAAACAAAGTTAATCTCAAAGTATTTGAGAACTTGTTGGGCAATGTGTGTCCTGTTTGTTCCTTCTTTTTTGACAGATGCCTGCAGCGAAGGTTCCTCTTGCTGTGAAGTCCTGTGCTTTGCAGGTTTGGCTGTTCATTCTTCTCCTCTTCCCCACTTCATTAATTTAAATCTCTCTCATCTGGGGTAGATACTATGTGTTAGGGTACCTGTGTTGGCCTCTCATCTCTCTTTTACTGTGACCTTGATCCTGCCAACAAATTCATTCTGGATCTTAGCACCAACATATGCAGATAGCATTTCTCCTCCCTTGTCCTTTGCGTGTCTTCCTGTGCTAGTGTGCTTGAACCTATGTTAGGCTTTCTCCTAACGCTGCATGTTTGCTGTGTTCAGTTCCCTTGTGGTCAGTGGGGCTCTGGAATGTGTTCGTGTCCGCTTGTGGCAGAGCAGGGGTTGGCATGCTGATAAGCACAGCAGTACTGTGGTGGAGATAAGGGGTAGGCAGATGAGTGTGAGAGGATGAAATCTGACATTGAGTCTCGGCTGTAAACATCCTTCAAGTTGGGCTTTTATTGCAGTTTATTCCAGTGGAACCATGCCAAGCCTTACAATTATGGGAATGGTTTTGGGGGGGTGTTATTTCTTAGTATTTTGTTTTCCTTGGTTATTGCTTCTAGACCAATATTGCCAAAAGTGTAATACCATGTGTTTTTGGCATTAGAGTAATGTTAAATAGGCCTTTTCCACTATAAATCTTCCCTGTTCCCGGGAGGGAGGATGATAAATTAGCAGTTAAAAGTTGTTCTAGGATGGGACTTAGTATGGAAATGCTCAGTTCAAGAATAATGAATGTCTTTTTAAGTTTGTTTTCTTAAGTATAACAGAGGTTCAGGGCATCAGATACTTGGCTTTAAAGATGCTTTTGTGCAGGGGAAAGTGTGTCTAATTATGGAGCAATGCTTGATTGAAGTTCTGCAACACGTTAGTTTCTAAGGTGCGCTGATGGCTTTGTCTTCTTTTAGAAGTTCACTCTCAAGAATTATATTCAAAAGCCTTTGTGCATGCATGACAAGTTTTGATTATTTGGATGATTCCTAATGTCTTTTCTGAGCGTACATGTGCCAATGGAGTTGTAATCTACCTGGCTCCATTTGAGACCATGAATTGTCTTTTACTCTGCCTGCTTGGGTTTCATTGCCTGTGTTGAGTTTTAGGAGGCAGGTTAAGCATATCCCACTGACTTACTTGCATAAAGAGGAAAGGAAATGCATCCACCGAAAACTGCATTCAAAGAATGTTAAGGTTGTTACTGCAAACAGGACTGGGTAAAGAAATTTACTGTTGGCTGTAAACTTGGACCATATGGTCTCCAACAATCAGACGCAAAACTCTTGGGTAAAAAAGGTAGTTAATTGGGGCTGCTACTTTAGCTTTGTTGTCCTACTGCCTGCAATAGGGAGGAGGATTGAAACTGGTATGTAAAGCTCTTTCTTAGGAGTCAGTCCTGCTGCTCCAGCTACCTGTGACCTATCTTGACTTGCAGAGAGAGGATGTCTGCAGACAAACAAAAGCAAACAAACTCCCTTTCCTCCCCAGTGTCACGCCAGCTGTTGTGCTGTCTCTGCAAAGTGTCTTTCCCATGCTTGACATCTCTGGGAGACAGGGGCACAGGTACCAGAGCAGCCTCCGCAGAAAACTGAAAGGCTTGATTTCAGATGCTGCCAGTGTAGTGGTTTTGGGTTTGTTCGTGGACTGCTGCAATCTTAGAGCAAGTTCATTAACTACCGTCTATTATAAGCTTTTCTGGTGTCTTTTTCCTGTCTGCAAGAGACTTATGGAAAGGTGTTTAGGCTCTGTATTAAAATTTAATATTTTTTTTCTCCTTTTCCCAGAGGGAGATGTGTTTCTTTCTCGTTTAATTTGTTAATAAGGCTTCAAAATGAAGACAGCATAACAACGCTTACTATCTCTAGGCCCAGCTTTGTGCTGCTCAGGGGAGACATCAATTCACGGAGTTGTGTTGTGGGGATTCCGTAATCTGCCCCTGCACCCTGTTATGGCTGTTCCAGGGATTCATTAGGGGGTAAGTGCATCCTCTGAGAACTCTAATTGCAGTGCTAACGGCTGCTAAAATGAAGAAACAGAGGTTTCATTGTTTGCGTATTTATTTTAACGTTAGAAGCGTTTGAAGTTTTATGGCTGTCACATTCCCTAGGAGTTGGAAGTAGGAACATCCCCGGTGAATTCGGGGGAGTGGGGTCTCATGCCAGTGCGTGGGGCTGGAGTCATTGGAAAAAAGTTTGGAATCTTCTTGTTTAAACTCCTTCCAAGTGAAAGGATTGCTTGGCTTCCTGCTGCATTCTTCTCTTCAGTGTGGTTCAAGAAAATGCCTTTCTTCTAAGATGGGGGGGAAGCCCTGGAGATTATGGAAAATAACATAAAACTGTATTTCAGCCAAGTGAGTTTGAGCGAAGAAGTCTAACTAGAGGTTGGCAGTGAAGATCTGTCAGACCTGTAACTTTTAATTTGAGCACGTGGGAATTAGGTGCTTAAATTCATATTTGAACTTTATTCAGCAAGCTTTTTTCCTAGAGAAAGCATCTTAAATGCAAGATATACAAGGATGTGATACTGTGTTCAGGGCTGTCATTTATAACCTAAAGGTTGGCTGTGATGTGATTTTTAGGCCACCAGATTTCTATTAATACAGAAGCTGAGGTGCAGGCTCATGAGTGCGAACGATATGAGTAGTGCTGGTTGAACCATCGAAATGTGCACGTGGATGCAGGGCTCGTGAATGGGCAGCAGGCACAAGGAAAAGAGCCACCAGACTCTGCTACTTACTGGACCCTTGTAGGAGTTGACCCAGTTTGCTAACCTGGCAGAAAATGAGAAGCTCTTTTGGTAGCTTAATGCGGTGTTGTTTGTACTGGATCAGTGAATTGACGTGGCTTGTGAATGGTTAGACAGGCATCAGAGGTGGTGCGAGGCAATCTGTAGGAACGCGTATCCACAAGTAAGGTAGGAATATGGTTGAAGGAGGGTCCTTTTTGTGACAACGTTAATTTAGCTTGCCCCATCTTGTGAAGCTGCATTCTTAAAAAGCTGACTTATCTGGGTGAGCAAGTGCTCTATTTTGTTTCTTAGGCTTGTTTTCTTGCTACTCTTGCCATATCACATCTCAAATTAGATTCCTGAGTGGTAAATCCTTACTTGCATGAAAAGTGTAAGTAATCTTGGTGGACTAAAGCAGATCGGGACTACATAGAGCTAAAAATCTCAACCAGAACAGGAACTTTGTGTGGTCCTAAAAATGCCTCCTTTGCTTTGGGGAGGTAAGTAATGAAAACTAGGTAATGTATTTCATTCCCAACAATTTACATTAGTTTTTTCTGGGTGAGTTGGGAGACACATCAGGGAGGTTTGTTTGTCAGATGTACCATGGGAATTTAGGTTAATTGGTGCTTGTTTGAAATAGTTGCACAATCGTAGTCTGTCTGCATCCTCAAAATAAGAAGCAAAATGACTTTTTTTTTTTTAAAGTGGAATGTATTCCCTCAGAAAGCAAGCTTTTTCCTGACTTCTTAGGGAATAAAAATCTAGGTTGTCTTTCTTCTTTGTCTTTTTGGAGTTATTCCTGGTTTTATTAATTGGGATTAGATGGTCTCTGGACTCAGTTCCATCCCATTACTCTTCCAAAGTCTCTCTGAGTTAGTCATGGGAGGTGATTAAATCATTGCTGAAATACCCAAGAGGTTATTTCCTTCTGCCATCCAGTTTTGACAATGAATATTTGCTTTTAAATTTGGCTCTGAATCAGGGTCTTAATACTTCTGATGCAGTGGTGTTAATGCTTCAGTTACATTATTATTTTGTTTTAAAACTGACATATTTAGAAAATCTTCTCTTTTCTCTGTTGAGCTATCAATTGGCATGTTTGCTTAGTAGTACTTCTTGTTTGCTTAGCAAAGCTTGCAGAGCTCTATTCTTCATTCCTTGTAAGTACTTTTGGGAAATTTAAGTTGTGGTTCTGCTCTGAGATGTAACCCTGGCAAAAGGAAAGGTATTGTTTATAACCTGGATCTCCAATCAGTCAATTGAAAAGTAAATTCTTTTTCCTTGGTTCTGAAAATTGTCTGGCTAAATCTGCAGCCTGGGATCCTGAAAATGGCTGATGGGTTTGGGTGCCCAGCTTGAGGAGTCTTCAAACATGGTTGACCCTTTTTGTTGGGTAAACGCTTACCATGGTAAGGTTGAACATGGTAAATGCCCAGTATGGTAAGGGTCCAGAGGTGTGGTAAATCTCTATGGTTAAAATAAGTGCTTCTCAAAAAGAAGGCAAACACAATAACCTTTTAAACAATTTGATATTAGGTGCTTTTTTTTTTAATTGTATCTACTGCATTATAATTCAAGGTAATAATTTTGTGGGTTTGTGAGGAAGAAGGACATTTGACTTGCTTCTATGTGGTTGCATTAGCTTCCAAATGCTAATAAATGATAAGGATAGGTTTAATATTTATGAAATTAAGCAAACATATTCCTGAGTAATTTTAAAAAGTAATTGTAAATTCTCCACAGAGCAGATCTGAAAGAGCCCTCTTGGAGTACTCAGAAGTTGCATTTGTGTGTGCTCTTTGGGGCTTTGGTTGTGTGTGGTGTGTTTGTTTTGTTTGCGNCTGAAGAAAAGCTAGGTCAGCATTTTGGAAATTGAATTGAGTACTCCGCTGTTCAGACCTGGTTAGGAAATTAAGAAGTAAAAAAATCTTCCTTGATAGTAACAGGCTATGGGACAGGCAGGGTGCTGAGCTTGCCTTGTGGACACTTAAGAGGGAACTGGCAACACGAAACTTCAGTTTAATGATACGCAGGGGACAGTGGATGTTTCTTCACGCGAAGGCCACTCTGGCTGTAATAAAAGTCATAAGTATTAGTCCTAAGAGTGAACTGAAATTTGTAATGACATCTACTTTTCTTTTTTTCTTTTTTAAAAAATGTTTTGCAAGAATTATATTTAATAAGACCAGATCTGAGAAAAGAACTTAGCAGGAACTGCTGCTACGTATGACAAAATTAGACTGTAATTGTCATAGCTAAGAACATTTGTGATGCTCTGAAAATGATATTCTAAGTTGTTCTTCCTTTGAATATAACACATACAGGGTAGAGGGTGTATTAGGAAATTCTTGCCAGGTTTTTGGTGTGGAATACAGGTAAGTTCAGAGAAGTGAGAACAGGATGCCATTGCCACAAATGAATGATGAGCAAGTCATCTGGTCTGATAATTATTTTGGCTCTGAATTGGGAAATACGTAGATAATGATTTTTGCTGTTCCCACAGTCCTGCCTCAATGATTGGCATTAAGGTTAAATATATGTCTAAGCATTTGCAGAATCCTGGGCTTAACGTGAGCGTGACAACTTCTTTATAGAGGAAGATAAGTGGTTCTGCTGAGAGTTAGAAAGAAGTGGGATGGGGCAGAGTGAAGAACAGTGTGGGGTTTTTTTTGTTTGTTTTGTTTTAAAAAGAAGAAATGTTGAGGTAAAAGTTCCCAAGCCCTAAGAATGTTCTGCTCCCAGGTTTTTATTAATACCAAGCAATGCGGCCAGGCCGTCAGTCTCACTGCCAGGGTGGCAAAGAAGGACTGATGTTCCTAGACAGCAGAAGGCAAGGGAGTGGTTCAGCTGGTGTTGACACCTTCAGACTGCTGAGCCAGAATGGGAAGTGTTAGGTCTAATTGGGCAGGAAAGTTTGGCACTGGGGTTAGGTGTATTGCAAGGGCTGCTGGCAGGGCTGGGGTGAAAAAGGAAGACCTCTGGTCCCAGACAAGTACAGGCAGACAAACACTGAACGTCACTGTCATCCTTACTTGCAGCGTGTCGTGTGTTTTCTGTAACAAAAATTGGTATCTTTTATAGGGATTAGGAGTTGAACAATCTGTAGGTGTAACTAATGACTAGATAATCTGTAGTGTGAGTATACGAATAGCCTTGTGTAAATAGAAGAGTTCAGGTTCTTCTGGGACTAGCTGTCTGTAGGCTTAAAAAGACCAAAAAAATAGTCCTTACACACCCTGGATGGCGTCAGGAAGGACTGTCGGTGGCAGTTGTGTAGTTTGATAAGCCTGTGACTGATGTGCTGTGAACTGGATATGGGAGGCCGCCTTTAAATCCCCAAGATCCCCTTGTTCCAGGAAAAAAAAAAATGAAAAGTTATCTTTAGTTTTGGGATAAGATTGTATTCTGTAAAGGGAGAGAGGGAGGTTAACAGGACTGAGGGCAATGCCAGTATGACGTGATGTTGCTGTGAACATTGTCAGCTGGGCAGGGTTGGAGAAATTTCGGAGCTGGAGAAATAGTTGTCTGTTGAGCTTTGTCTAGAATTACTGTTTTTGTTTGAGCCTTTTTATTTCCAGTCTTGCAACAAAACCTGGCCTGAAATTTTGCTAAACAAATCCTTGATTTTTATTCTATCTGCTTGGTTTTGGGGAAAGGTAATATAGGATGGAGCAGCAGATGTGGCCAGAGTTAGCTGTCTCCAGGTGGGCAGCATCTCAGTGATGTATGAGTGGAACAGCCTCCCCTTGGAGATCTGTTCCTTGGGATGAAGTTAGGGAACTCAAATTGCATGGGGTTCATGTGGGAACCTTTGCTGCCAACTGACATTTTGGAAAGGAGCCGTTTGTTTTGCATGGAGCGTGTGACTGGGAAACATCTCGTGGCTCTGGGGAAACTCTGAAATGCTGTTGTGGAGTCGAAAGGGGAGGTGGGCTCCCAGTCTTATTGTGTGGCAGTAAATTAACTGGCAAAGGTCATGAGGGGGACTTGCTTGGAGAAAGGGGTATGACTACATGAGGACTTGAGAGAAGGAGTGATGACTGGGCTAGAGAAGCATTTAGGACTATCTGGGAAGACTGGGGAAAAACAGGAACTAAAGAGCCACAGAGGAGGATGTGAGGTTCTGGGAGGATGAATGCATGGGGAGCTGGTGGCTATGGGAAGACCAGAGGTAAGGGTAGTGAGCGCCTGTGTTGGCATGTGTGCACGCATGTGTGGTGAAGGGGTATAGATGTCTGAATGGAAACTAACTGAGCAAGGAGCCTGTGCCTGGATCAAAAAGTCTTGGTCGGGGAAAAAGGAAGAATGCAGAAAGGGCTGGCACTCATATCTTGCCTTCCCTCATTGGGCTGGAGCAGCACCTGGGGTGTTTGAGTTACTTTACAGAGCCCTGGGGTGGAGTTGGCCAAGTTCCTGGAGCTCAGAGTTTCACAGGGGCTCCTGGCTGCACCCATCGGACTTCCCTGCAGGAGTGCAGGCTGTGTGCAACTGCTCCCATGCTCCCCAGGACCTGTGCTTTGAGCAGAGGAAATCCTATATAGCACTAATGCTAATAGCTCTCAAATCAGGAATGTGAAATTTGGGCATGCTTCAGGCATTTATTATAGTGGCTTAATTTCCTTATCTGGTAATGTGGGGATAATACTACCTCATGGTGGTTTTGAGAAGGTCAGTTATTTAAGCTGACTATGCATGCCAAAGAAAACTGGAAGGGGGGGGGGAGGGAAGTAAACTTGTTGAAGCAGGATTTGAACAGGGCAGAATAAACAAGGTCTGAGGATAAACCGGCATGGTCTGCATGCGTGTTAGTTGGGCATTGCCTATCCAGAGCGTTGAAAGAGGTGGCAGTCCTAACAAGTTGGAAAGAGCAACCCTACATCTCAGTTCCTGGCAGGCCACGCACATTAACTGTAAGGAAAACATGTAAAGCCTGGGCCATATATTGTGCAGGCTTGTTAGAGGAATAACATGACACTGAGGCCTCTACCCTGCTGCCTGAAGTGGTTGACATAAGGTAATGGGTATCGAGGGGAGTGGATGGGGAGGAGCCGAATAACAGCCCTATTGCATAAGCTTTTTTTCCAAAGGGAACTGGGCTAACGTAATGTGGCGATATAACAAATTTATATCGTAGTGCATGACCACAAGAGGGATCAGACCACTTGAATTTTCACTTTTGCGTTTTTGATTCTGCGTTCTTTCATGTAGCTTGGCTATGGGTGTTTTACATGTAGAGATTTTAATTATCTGACTTGCCAACAGCAATACTAGAAATCTAGGCTTGTGTCTAGTTTTTTCTCTGTCACAGGTCTTTTTCTTGGTTTCAGCCTCTGCAGTAAAAACAAGGCTGTATTACTTCATGACTTTCATAGATAGTTTTATATTTCTACTTGCACAAAAGTTATGTCTTACTGTTTGCTAGGTAAGACTTTATTTCCAATGCTCTTGTTAGGTCTTTTTAAGTGAATATTTTAAAAAGACGACTGTCATTGAGTTCAGAACCTGTATAGAGTCTGTATTTTCTGTGAGCTTGATCATTCAAACCTTATTTCTAGCTTTCTACCAATTCTCTTCTGGAGCATCAATTGTATAATTGGCAAACATATGCAAGACAAATACTGATCTGAAAGTAATCACTCATTGAATATAATGGACCCTAATCACTTTCTCTGACACCTAATTAATCCAACATTTTATTTTAAAATTCATACTTTTTTTAGAGATAGTAAAAAGGTGCAAAGTTGCCTGAAGGAGAATTGCCCCAACTTACTTCTACCTTGTGTCTTTCCTTCACAAATATAGAAGCAGCTATATCATTGAAAATTTAATGAAGCTTTCATCAATATAATGCAGTGCCTCTACATTCTCTGAAACGTATTCATATTTAATGAGCTTCTAATTCTAATTTCAGGTAACAGGAACAACTGAATATAACCATAAATCTGATTTGTTTGTGAACAGTGTGTCCCATGTCATTTACAATTTCTAAAGTAGTCATTGATGACCAGTATGGTAAAGCATAGGAGGAGTTGTACATCTGAACATCAAGCAGCTGCTATTTAAATTGGCTTTTGACTGCATTTGGTAGTTTGTTAAAAATGTTTTGTCTCAGACCTTTATTTTTTTTTCATAAAAATCAGCCTCAGGAAACAGAAGCAATGACCTTAAAGCAATGAGGTTGTTGTCAGAGTGTCATATTTGAGTATTTCTGTTTCGTGGTTTGGTGGTTTTTTTTTGTGTGTGGTGGGGGGTTTTTTGGGTTTTTGTTTGTTGGTTGTGGTGTTTTTTTTTTTGTTTTTTTTTTTTTTAATTCTTAGCAAGCCTAAGATTAGTTCCTTAGTTAAAAAGTACAATAGTGGGAAAATATTTTGGATGTGTGGAAGAGCTGGTAATACTGAACAAAATATAGAGTTGTGTATAATTAATTACAGAAGATGGAAATAGTCTAGGAATAACTGTGAAAATATCCTACTGCACTCTGGACAGTCTCAAACTGAAGATTTCTGTGAAGCATCAAATAATGTTGCACTGCTAGGCTTGGCTGGAAGAAGCAGCAAGGCTTGTTTTGTTCCTTCTTGCTGGGAGTGAATCATAATGCTGAAAAGATGGTATTGTTTACCAAATTTTGTGCAATAACAACACCTATAAGTACATAATTACATTTTCAGTTAGAATAAGACAACATTAACACTAAAAATTGTTTTGATCATGTGAAAATACTTTATTGTTCTATGTGCATTGCTTAATTTATGGTCCTGTTATTGTTTCTCATAATAGTAATTGACATTTATCCATTAATATTTAATTTGTGTTTTGTAAGTTAATTGCAGAAAAAGGCTATAGATAATGTGATGCCATTGAATATAGAAACATAAAATTTAATAACCAGAAACGTTCTCTACTACACATAGTATTGCCTTTGTAATAATACAAAAGGTGATGTATAGAATGGTATTCGCTCCACCCCCTTTCTTGGCAGTATGCAATTTTCTATTTAATCTATTAAGTTTTTTAAAAAATCTTAATATAGTACCAAGAAAAAGCTACACTTGCATGGCACATGTTAGTATCCCGATTGCTTTTGACTGTTCTTATTTTCTTGCGTTAATGTACTTGGAGCGTTACACTAGCAGGGCTAGTCAGGATGTTTTCCCACATATTTTTTTAATCCAACTATTTATGCACATTTTAGCAGCCTCACAAATGGAACAGGACACTATGCTGAGCATACTATATGGGTATTCTTACTGTTTAAGGTGTGTGTAGCAGCCCCCAAATTTTATTCCATTCTTTAGCAAGATTTAACACTTGACCTTCGTGGTCTCCTCTCGGAGCAGACCAAGAGAAGCTGTTGGACTGGCATCTCTCGGGACGTGCAGCTCTGGCGCCGGTGTCCTCGGAGCTGCCAGCGTGCAGCCTTCCGAGTGCCACCAGCACAGGCTTGCGAGGAGTCCATGAGAGCGGTCGTACGCAGCCAGCTAGTGTGGGGCAGGAGTGATCTGCCTTTTGTCTCCTCGGGCAGCTCTGTCCTGCTGTGACTTGAGCCCTTGACCAGGGGAAGCTGTAGGAAATGCAGTCCTAGCCACAGGATGGGCTGTAATCCCTGGTCCTGATGGTTCCCCAGTCCCTAGCACGTGTCCCTGCAAGAACACCGCTTTTCTACCTTTGAATTCTTCCCTACCTGATTTTTAAGGCTTTCGGAAACTCTTTCCTTGCTAGAAAAGATCTGGTGTGGGCGAGTAAATCTGACATCTCCTGAAGTAGGAAAGTGAATTCATTTGCTGTACCAGTCTGTTCTAGGCATTTCATGCTGGGCGATGTCAGATATGTACCAGTGGTAGACACTTCCACTGTGTACTGACTTCTGTATTTACTGAATTTATGACAGTTAATTAAAAAAATACAGATTTCTCATTAAAATTCTTGTTTCATAGCCATTCGGATGCAGAGCAGTACAACAGCGGAACGGGTGAAAGAACCGTGTTAACAAGACTGTTGTTTCAAAAGACTAGCTCAGTTCATCAGGTGCTTGAATGCCAGCGTAGCCTCACTCATGCAAGTAGCCCATAGAAACAGTGAGACTCCTCATGGGGCGGTTATTTTTAGGATCAAAACCATGCTATTTATTTTCACTTCTAAAAAATGTACATCAGTTTTTCTGACAGTCGTTTTTCTGTCAAATAGTTTACTTATCTTAAATAAGCTGTCTGTGTTGATAGCGGTAGATTTGGAGTTTGTCCTAATGCAGTCACTTTTCATATTTGGCTTGGACTATTTACAGTAGAAGCTGCAGGTGGTTGAGATGAGGGAGAGGTGTGGGGCTTTTTTTTTTTTCTTTCCTTTAAATATTACCAGTTCAAAGGTCTTAAATGGCTGTCCCTCATCTTCTCCTGAGTGACATCAGGTATTTTACTTGCCAGTCTTAAGCATCGACCTCTTTTGACTAGGTCAGCTTTTGACTAGGGATTGTAATAAATATACCAGTCCAACTTCATGTCATGATGAGAGCACGTTTCTTTTGTGCAAGTTTGGAGGGACTACTTTAGTAAAATTCTGTTTATTTTCCTTTCCTGATTTCTGAAGATTTTTTTTTCAGATTCTTTAAAGATAATTCGGGTATTTTTACTTGGAGTCTCTTGAGGTATGTATAAATTGCACACAAAAGCTACATTCCAAGCTTTGTTTTGGAGTTTAGCATCCAGAAGTTAGAAAATGCCAGAAAAACGATTCCTTATTCATTCTTGGATTGGTTCCTCTGTATATATGGTAGCGTACTATTACTGACGTAGAATGATATTTTTCATCTTGCAGGACCTGTTTTGTACCATATTCAGAGAATATTTTCCTCAGTTATTTTCTGGACATTATCAAGCATGTGTAATGACTAAGAGGATCATTGATTTCTTCCTTTTCTGTAGTGCTCAGTGTCTCTGGATATAAAACCTTTTATGCCTATGTATTTCTCCTGTGATATAAAAGCATTGCTACATCTACCTTACTGATGACAAAAATCATCGTGATTTTATGGGGATCTCTAAGTTCCGAAGTGTGCTATAAGGGGAATGTTAGAACTTCTTTTCCACCTACCCTTCATCTTCAAACATAGAACCTGCTTGCACAGCAAACAAAAATAGCCTTTTGAGAGCCTCATAATGAAAAGTGGTAAACTTAGACTATGACAATCCTATGAATAGCTGTTGGGCATTCCAGGAAAGGGTTTAGTTAAGGTAATTATGTTTCAGCTTTGCTCTGCAGTATAGTTTTGAAGTTTTTTAGAGGTTTTATTTTGTGTTACAACATTGAGCTCATAGACAAGTGGTGATATGTGCAAGCTAGTGTTTGGGTAGGTAATCCACTGGATCATCTCAGTCTACTGAGCAAGATTAAAACTGAAGTTTTGGTCCCAGGGGAAAGGAAACTGGGTATAAAAAGAAACAGTAGAGAGTTTCAAAAGGAGTGGGGTTATTAGGGGTATGGGTTTTTTTTTCTGCTTTGTGCCTCCCCCCCCCCATTAATTTTTCTGTTACGCTTTATTGCCCAGCCTCACACACGGTTATATTGGCACATCTGAGGGGCAGCAAGCTGCGATGACAGTGCAAGTACAGAGAGGAGATGGGGATACACAGCAGCAAGGCCTCTTTTGCCACCAGAGAAAAAAAACGTATGGTGTAACTGCCGACTCTGTGTGTCTCTTCTGTGGGTCCTCTGTGTGTTTTCTGAGACACTTTGGCAGCCATGCAGGTTTTATCTATGCATTTTAAGCTGAATCATGAACAGAAGGGTTGCACTTTGCCAAGCACCTGTGATCGTGCCCTTTCAGTGGTATTGTTATTGCTTGTGCTTAAAACATTATGACTCCTCCCGCACTCTGCTTCTAGCACGTATAAGCTTTGTGACTGGCCTTGTTGGTGTAAAATATTTTTATGCTTTGTATATGAAGACATCAGACATCACTGGTCATGCCTTTTATGCATAAAGGTGACAAGAAGAAAAAAGATGAGCAGTGGTGGTGTTAAAAAAAAAAATAAAATTACTGGCTACATGTGCATGTTGACTTCCACTTGAGTCTCCGTGGTCACTCCAGCTAATTGAAGTCCAGATGTTCCCTGGGTCACATGCCTTTCCTATCCCTATGTTCCTACCCTTTTTTCTGGCACTGAATGTTAAGTGAGTTCAGGGAGGTGATCCATTTTAGGGTTTTAGACTAGTGATGAGCTGAATTAGCTCCTTGTACTGCTCCCGGGCACGCATGCTGTTGTACAGGCACTAGGACTTAAATGTGGGGTGGGAAACTGTGGCAGCCCAGATTTAAAAGTAGGATAAGCTACTACAGGACTAGACTCTACCTTGTACCTGTAGTAGCCATGTGTGATGACAGTAAAAATAAATAAATAAATCGATCTCTGTACTAGGTGTTTGTATGCTGCTTTGTTGATAGCTTCAGCACTGTGCCAGGAAAGCAGCTGTGTTGATAGCATTCCTACAGCATAAAGTGGCCATGTAGGTCTGTGGCAGCTATGCAGAAAAAAACTTTGATCTCAGATGATCCCACGTAATTTTCTCAATACATACAGTGGAAGTTAACATGTTTGGTTTTAGTTGACAGCCTGAGCATGTAGAGGCTGCGTTTTTCTTTTACGTGAACACCGTATAGCTTGGATTTGGATTCAGCTTAAACAAATCGCAAGGAACTGTCTCTTCATGTTATGTAAAGTTTGTGTTCCTGAGAATAAAAGGATCACTTGTGGATTACTGGAAGGGTTGCAATTTGAAAAGAGCTATGCTGGGGAGGATACAACTTTCTCCTTGAAGTGGGGAGAGTTTTCAGATCTCTTCTCATTCAGGTCTTTTGATAGTCCTTTCAAAGTTTGGGCAGGGGGATTTGATTTACAGTGGCCTTCTAGCATTGTCACCGCTGTGAATGAAAAGCTGGTACGAGGTATTATGCAGGAGGATGATGGCTGCACAAAATGGTAATTTGAAAGAGCGATGGTTTTAATTTTGCATATTTTTCTTCTCTAAATAAACAAAAGTGAAGATATTACAAAGCAAAATCTGTTTGGATGGTAGTGGGAATGACAATGAAGCAAGTTTGATATTTGATGCATCACAACTGTCATCACCAAGCTGCTTTTTTCTCTTCTCTCTCTCTCTCTCTCTCTCTCTCAGAGGGCAGCGTTCGCATTGGTAGTAGCCAGAAGAACTTTCATGAGTCCCAACTTAAGGTTCTGTGCAGGGAAAGGAAAAATCCTTGAATTAGCTGTAGTCTAATAGCAAACAAATTTGAGCAGGAGGAGGTGAGAATAAGAAAAGCACAATTTCCTCCTGACTTACTTGATAGAGTGTCTTGTGCTAAAGTGTTTGCTCAGTTTGATGCATTATTTTTCGGTGGAGCTGCAGGATGGGATGGGGAGTGACACTGTTAGAGCTTCATGGAGTGTAGGTTTAAGCAATGGGTGATTGTATTTGTGGCTCTTAATCTCTATGCTGTTTTTCTTCCCCCCCTTGGA
>VYZW01060832.1:3012-19585 GCA_013401315.1 Balaeniceps rex
GAGCCCTCAGCACAAGAAGGACATGGAGCTGTTGGAGCGAGTCCAGAAGAGGGCCACAAAAATGATCAGAGGGCTGGAGCACCTCTCCTACGAGGACAGGCTGAGAGAGTTGGGGTTGTTCAGCCTGGAGAAGAGAAGGCTGCGGGGAGACCTTATTGCGGCCTTTCAGTACTTAAAGGGGGCCTATAGGAAAGATGGGGACAGTCTTTTTAGCAAGGCCTGTTGTGACAGGACAAGGGGTAATGGTTTTAAACTAGAGGAGGGCAGATTTAGGCTAGATATAAGGAAAAAATTTTTTATAATGAGGGTGGTGAAGCACTGGAACAGGTTGCCCAGAGAGGTAGTGGAGGCTCCATCCCTGGAAACATTCAAGGTCAGGTTGGACGGGGCTCTGAGCAACCTGATCTAGCTGAAGATGTCCCTGCTCACTGCAGGGGGGTTGGACTGTTCCAACCCAAAGCATTCTATGATTCTATGATTCTAAGTAATTCATCAGCGTGGGAGATTATATGGCAGCCTAACACGATGACTTTTTGGGTTTCCCTAAATTCCACCGTCTTGCACATTTTTATTATTTCTCCATTGCAGCTGTGTCCATATACAGGATGATGAAAGCATGGGAGTTTGCATTATCTGACTAGAATATTGCAGAAGCAGCAATGAATTTTGTGCATTATGAAAAGACAGAACGGAGATGGCTGATCATGTGCAGTGGGGGGACAGGAAAGGAATTTTATAGCACACTTCATAAAGTCTATCATAAGGAAAAGTTATCTTTGAAGAGATCTCTTCCTCAGTGGGAAAATATATATGTGCAAATCATGGCCTTTCTTGGCTTTAACTGGTATCATCAATGTTATCTTTGAAGTAAAGGAACCAGTCCTGTTTCTATCAATTCCAAACATTAAACCACTATGGTATTGGCTTTTAAAAAAGCTTTACATTCAAGTTATAGGTCTGGGGTGGAGGGCTACCTAATTCAGCCTGCACACATGGATTATGCACCCTAGATGTAAAGTCTTTGGTCCATGATAAAACCAACACTTACTGATTTGTTTTGCACTGTCCCTTGAGAGAAATGCTTTTCAAAATATATATTGTATTGTATCTAATTAACTAAAAGAGTTTGCTGGATAACACTTGAATGAATGCACTGAAAAAGATAGACAAGTTTACAGTTTCTCAACAATCAGAAGTTTCAAATACAAGGTATTATATTACAAGTCTTTACTGTGGTTTGGTTTGCAAACCTCTGTGAAGAGTCTAAGAAGACAGAGATTTGGAAATAAGAATTTTTTCTTTCAAACAGGAAAAGACGGTGGAAACTGCATAAAAGCATAAAAAAAAGTGCGCTGGAGTGTTCATCTCTTTCCAACATGTCCACTGGGACACTTTGAACTCACTCTCCGACTGACTCTAAGATTTTTTTGACAGAGAGCGAAATCATCTTGTTACTAGACACTAGTGTCTAGTTGCTGGAAATAAATGAGAAAGTAAACCCAGGCAAACTGGATGCAGAGGTAGATGAAAATTTTTGCATAATGGATGTTCTGAATAGAAGTTATAACATATATGTGTTTTCAGGCCTGGGGCCTGGGAGGAGGGGAGGTGGAGTGTTTTTTAAAGAGACCAGTCAAGTACATATAGCCAGAAATCATGATTAGGACCTAGCTTAGCTGCAGAAACACTACATACTTCAAGTCCTCATGGATAGATAATTAAAGTTTTTTCTGACTTAACCAAGACTGCACAAAATCTTTGCTGAGGAAATCTGCCTATGTTATTTCCTATTTTGTTATTTTTGGATATTGTTTAGTTATTTGCCCCTACTCTTTTTGCCCCATTTTTCTTTCACAGCTAGAGTTTATTAGATATATAATGCCTATTTGGAAGGCTTAGGTCTTTGTGCTAGTTTATGAAACAGCCAGGCACAGTGAACTCACTTGCTGTGTAACAGAGTAAAGATTACATAGAACCATTACAGAAAACAAAGAAAGTCTGCATATTAGTTCAGAGCAATTGACCTAATAAAGGCCAGTGTATGGCAGTGCAGGTGCATTTTAAAAATAAACACTGGCTTCAGAAATGGAGTTCCTCCTTAGAAGGAAGCTATGAGACAGTTAAACGGCAGAAGATAGACATGAGGCTATCACTTTCTGCATTTTCTCCTTTTGGTCCCTTGATGGGGATAGTAACAGGTTTCAATCCCCTGTCAGTAACCGTTCTTGAAGAGGATGAGGAAGGAGAGAAGACCCAGGATCAAAACCTGCATAGTTTTATCAAATACTCACCATGAATGTACAACTCCTTTTCTTCTGATACACTGCAAGGATTTTCTCACCTGATTTCACTCACTCACATTTGCAATTTATCTAGCTCCTTGGGATGCAATTACATGATAAATTCTCTCTGGTAGCAAATGCAGGCTAAGAAGGTGCAGGTCCCAACCATGCAGCCTTTCCCCAGACTCTCCAGATGTGGTTATACATGAGAGGGCCAGCAACCAGCAAGCCAGGTAGCAAGCAGGCCCAGCAAAGGGCTGTGGATGAGAAACCATGCTGCTGATTTGGGCCCGAAGCCTCCATCCTTCCACCCACCCACCCTATGTCCTGAGCAAGATGCATACGGGTAAGTGCCTCACATCCCAGCTTGCTTAGGACAATTCTGAGGACACAGTGTTTTTTTTTTTTCTACTTCTGGACAGGAGTAACTTATCTCTTGCACTGTAGGACAACAGAGGTCCCACTGAATTTAAGTAGCAGGATTCGCTTGTGTCCTTTGCCTGTCTGCCTGGCACACAGCTTTTGAGGCAATAACATGTCAAGCTTTCTGAGGCTTGCTGAGGCTATTCAGATGTTTTATTGCAAGGTACATCACAGCTCTTATATACATCTAGAAAAGAATAAGGTGGCAGGAGCAGTTGAAACGTCTTCCATTTCAATGGCAAGTTACATTTCTTCTATCTTCTTCCTCATCCCTTTTTTTCTTTTTTTCACCTGTTCAGGTCATAGAGGTTTTTAGAGTGGCTTCATATTCCTGTTTGGAGTAGGACCTCCTTGCAGCCAAATACTGTGGCACTGGCAGTCAGTCTAGTCCCAAGACATTCAAGTCCCTTGCACTCATCAGTTACGCTGCTTCTGCCTTCTCAGGTTAGTCTTCGAATATAAATGTAGGACTTGGTAGTCTGGCTCTGCATTACATGATAGCAGCATGCCAAAGTGCACATCACCATTAAGGTCCTCACAGTTATCTAGATGAACTGTTAACTGCTGTTAAACAGAGGGTCCCCTCACTGTGCCCTTCCCCTGCCCCAGCTGTCTTTCCAAAGGGGAAAAATTCTTTAGTCAAGTTACAGGTGTGCTAACCAGCCATTTATTTGAAAGATACATATATTTATTTCAGATATGTTTATGTACATATACAGACAGACATATATGTGTGTGTGTGTCTGTAAAAAAAATGTACTGTCTTTTAGGCCAGAATGACTCGTGTTTACATAAAAGCAGAGTACAGGTTCCAATGCCCTCTACAAAAAGCTCAGTGCTGTGAGCCCTATAATGTATTACAGAGGAAGAGTGATCAAAAGTGTCCTCATGATAAGGCTGAACTGAGTGACTAAGAGGGAACATGTTGGCTCTAGGTGACTCTAGGAGGTAAACTGCAGCCTACAGTGCAGGTGGTGGGCTATCTGTCACCTACTATAATGCCCAATAATATATTTTACATTATTATTATTACTATTGTTTTTATTGTTGATGATGGTGGTGATGTTGTTGTTATATCTTTGTATTTAAAGAAAATTTAGTTGTGTTCTCTATAATTAGAGCTCAAGGCTGCAGGATTAAATTGATTTATGAATTTTTTGAAGAAGTTATGAAGCACATAGGTGTAGCTAGGCTCTGCAAGTCAATATTGATTAGAAGCAGGGGGTTTACATCTGTACTACCAACCCATCTGACACATACCTATTCCTCTAACAGAGTAGCACATATCAATGACACAGCCCACTATCGGCTTCTGCTGCTCAACAAAGATCCCACCACCAAACAAAACAAAATAAATCCACACCCCCTACAAAATGCTCAGAAAGCTGGATTTTGGCTACTGGAGTGTTTATACACATATTTCGCTTCTCACCTCAGGGTGCCTTTTTGTTAATTCATTCATTCTTTCTTTCTTTCTTTCTTTCTTTCATTTCTTTCTTTCTTTCTTTCTTTCTTTCTCTCCTTTCTTTCTTTCTTTCTCTTTTCTATGTGTCAGTCCATTCTACTTGTGTTCAGAGAATTGGGAAAATGAACTGATTCTATATAAATCTGGCTTTCCAATTTATGCTGTTCCCTTAGTGTGTCACATACAGGCCACCTGGTGTAACTGCACTGTGATGCACTCTGGTTTAGCGCTGTTTAGCAAGCAGTACTGTAATGGCATGACGTGCCATCCGCCAATCCCCACAGCTGCAGTGCCATGCATGGCTGAAGTGGAGGTTAGAGGCCATAAACCCGGCACACACACTGCCCACACCTGTTCGATTGTCATGTTTAGCAAATACTGTACAACCACAATCTGGTGACAAGATTCACATTTTTCTTTTTTAGATGTTAGCCATGTCTCAAGATTGTTAAGGTTCAGGGAGAGAGAGAGAGAGACAATCAAATGTTAGCCCTCATTTTTTTGCCTTTGAACTTTAAAATCTAGGAAGGAAGCAGAGTTCTTCCATGGTCTCGGAAAAAAAAATAATGTTGGTAACTTTTTGAAAGCAGTGCATCCTGTCACAAAATTTTCATCCCTACCTCTGTCATTAACTGACTACATTTCGCTGTTGCTGGCAAAACTTGTGAGCTTGCAAAGATGAAAGCTGGGATGGCTGTAATGCACCATAACTGTTAATTGGTTAAGCACTCAGTAAGATCTTTGATTGCCTTTCCCTTAATACTTAGAAATAAGCCTGAACATCCTCTACCTTTGAAGTGAGAGAAGATTTACAGTCTTCCTTAAAAACAGCATTTTTTTTTTTCTAGGGGCTGCAGGTGGGGCAAAGGGTGGGGGTAAGTGAGGGAAGACCAGAAAGAGGCTCATTTTTTTGTATGTGGATTTTTTTGTATTGTTATGGAAGATTATGGAAAATGCTTGACCTTGCCTTTGGGCTGTGAGGCAAAGGTTTGTTTCACAGTTCCCCAGCCCCTCAGTAGCACTCCTTCAAGGCACAAAGCTATGCTTATGAAATCACCTCCCTAGCTTGAACCTTATATTTGCAATTAAAATAAATAACAAAATTTATATTTATTGTCATATACAGCAAAAGGCAATTGCATCCTAATTAAAGTATCATGAAAGAGTAGCAGGACTGCCTCATAGTCCAGAAAAGATGTGAGCAGCCTGTTCATTCACTGCAATCACTTGCTGACTAGGACTGCTATATCATTTCGGGGGAACGGCATAGGGTACTTCTCAATCTAACCTTTGTACCAATGAGTAACAGGGCTGTAGATACAAAACAAAACAGCTTCTTACCTTAGCTATTCTATGGCCAGGTTTGATTTAAGTGTTTTTGACAGCAAGTAGGCAGTGACATATATGCATAGATATAAATATACACATGCAAATGCACACACATGTATTCATGGACAACTACGTATGGATAAATACCTCTTTTGTGATATGGATCCATATGCAGGTAACAGACACCTGATTAAACCTGTGATGAAGAATTATCTTCCCATCTTAAAATGGGTGCCCGTTCATGGTGACTTACAAGGCTGTCCCTCACTTCCTTGATATCATTCTCCATCAGTAATGAGGAGTCGAGCTTACCAGTTAGTGCCTGACACCACGAAGGGATGAGGTCAAGGAGTAATGTCTAAAGTAGACCGTGCAGATTTACTAACATAGAGTAGTCCTTTCATTGAACTGTTCTGGACAGACATCACAGTTTTTATGGTACATAAACTCCCTTCTCCAGTGAGAGTATTTAAGGATGGTTTCGACAGGTGTACTCAATGAGGGCTGGATCAGTTTGCTTCACTGACGGTGGTGCTGAGCCAGTTTGTTACACAGTTCTCTGTAGCTCTGCACAAATACTGTTGTGCATTATTTTGGGTTTTTTTGGGGTGTTTTTTTGTTTTTTTTTTTTTTTTTTCCCTGAAACTCTCTATTTGCTTAGAAAACACTAGTGTAACCATTTTATACCAGGTTCTTTATGATATTTACCTCCGAGTTAGGACCAAACTAACTATTTGTACTTTTTTGGGGTTTTGGATGCTTAACTGAGTCTTTTGCAGTGCTCTGCTCTTCTGCTTTCCTCTCCATGATTCAGAATCAAACAAGGTTTATCATACGGTGGTTGATTACAAATCACTGTGGTGATGCTGCTGCATGGAAGGTTAATGATCTCAACTTTAATGACAACGTTATTTTAAATAGCAGAACACCAGCCACATGCACACAATCTTACAGACTCCAAAAGGAGACTAATTTTTTCTTAAACTTAAAAACATACAGTTGCGTGTAGGATTATACCTAGTTCCTGAACTGCAGTAGAAGCAGCATAGTCCAAATCTTGCAAATAACTTTTAAATGTACTCATCATGAGAGATTAGAAAATCTTTGGACCGCTTAGCAAAACTATCAATCCATCATAACCTGACCTATCAGAGCTAAAGGTGCCATGAGATGCTCTGTTCAGCTATGTAAAGTAGCTAAATTATGCCAGATTATAATTGTATTTGACTACATAACTGGTGTTAGGGTGACTTTTGTTGTTACTTCAGAATTATTCACTTACAGCCCTCACAGCATCCTCCACAGCAGCTGATATTAATTATTATTAGGAAGGGGTTGATTCTGGAGAGTGAGCAAGAGAGAAAGACAGCTGGGTTAGTCTTAGTTCAAAGTGTTAATAGCATTGGTTTCATGAATAAGGTATTATTCATGACTTGGTGATACATGTTGCATAACTTTATGGGACACAGCCCGTCTCGAAGAGAAAAAAGAAAACACAGCAAACTCTCCTTCTTTTAGAACACAAATACATAAATTTTAATCTGAGAAAAATACAAAATGAAACCATGTACAAGTTATGTACAAACCCTTTTTACAGGACAATATATTTATCACTGGATATTACATATGACAAAGTCAGGTAGATCATCTCTGAGCACCAGCATTTGTTCTCTCTCACCAACCCATAATGGTAAAAAGTAAAATGATGAAGTTATACTCCTTTTTCCTGATGAACTTTTAAGTTAAGATGATAGCTGGTTCTCAGTGTACCCTCCATCCCCACTCCCAAATTACAACTAAATAGACACGTCAAAATATATTGTATATAAGTGCTTGTGTTTGTGTGTTTTTTCTGAAGGAAGAAAAAAACCACCATCAGCCTTGAACTCTACAGAAATGCAAAAGTTAAAGTTGTATCAAGTAAGTTTTCTTTTTTTTTTTTTTTTTGGATAGAGGTTAGATTATTTGCATTGGCTAAGCGTGTGTGTCCCAAGCTATACCATGGCAGAAGCAGCATTTTTTCACTGCTACTTAAGGAAAACTTGAGATAACTGCTGCTGACCTTTTCCTGTGGTTCCTGTTAGTTATTGTCCAGTCAACACCGTGCTCACATGCCAAATTTTTGGTTTCTGAAAAATCTATATTTTCTACTACATGTATTCAACTGCCTATATGTTGTGTTGTGGTTTTTTTTTTTTTGTTGTGACGATCTCCTCTCAAATGCATTGACTGAAGCAGTAAGAAGCTTTCTCTCAACCTCACTAAGGTTCTAATTAGATGCAGTGTTACTGTGTTTAGCTTCTTAAGTTAGATTAGACCAAAAGTGATAAAAAAGTATTTTATATTTTATATTTTCTTCCTTCTCCCTACCTCTTCTCATTTTTGACAGTTAACAGTAGTACACCATTATATAAACCAGATACATTAGACCAGCAGTCCTATCTATTAACTTCAGTGGAATTTCCTTGGTTATATAGACTACTGCACATTATAAACTATACAGTTTCAATGTGGCTGCATGTTCTATAGCAGACAATATCTGTGCAGAACAGATATATTACTTATATAAATATAGCTTTGATAAATGCTGGGGCAGAATTGTCAACACTATAGGCCTATGTACCGTCCTGGGCAGTGGCCACAGCTGAACAGCAACTCCATTCCTTTCATTATTTCAGGTGGGGGCTGTACCCACACCTACTAGTATTCCTCAGTACAAAAGTACTACAAATATTATGGCTGCTAACTGAATGTTAGGAGACCTGGTGTGCATATACAATAAATTTAAAAAAATCTGTATCCCCTAAGCCTTGGATTGTTCAAACACCCTTAGAATTAAAAAATAAAAATAAAAATAGAATAGAATCATAGAATCATAGAATGCTTTGGGTTGGAAGGGACCTTTAGAGGTCATCTAGTCCAACCCCCCTGCAGTGAGCAGGGACATCATCAACTAGATCAGGTTGCTCAGAGCCCCGTCCAACCTGACCTTGAATGTTTCCAGGGATGGGGCCTCCACTACCTCTCTGGGCAACCTGTTCCAGTGCTTCACCACCCTCATTGTAAAAAATTTTTTCCTTATATCTCATCTAAATCTGCCCTCCTTTAGTTTAAAACCATTACCCCTTGTCCTGTCACAACAGGCCTTACTAAAAAGCCTGTCCCCATCTTTCCTATAGGCCCCCTTTAAGTACTGAATAAATAAAAAAATAAAAAAAGTGCGTGTTCAAATGTTGGGGATATTGGTAGTTCAGATGGCAGGGATAGGTAAACGAAAGAAGGAATATAAAGAACTCTCCTTTCCTCCAAATTTTTCTATGCATCTACGATTGACTTTGACAGATATTCCCAGGCCAATCCACTGTAACGCAGAGAAAGGATTTCTGTTTTCACTTTGTCCTGCTCATCAGCTTTCACACACTTGGTTATTTTGTTTAAGCACATTTAAAACTAGAAATGAAAGGTGAGACACACACTTCTTTTGGTGTTAAAGAAATTCACAATGATAACAGCTTTAAAAACAAAATACCCACCCCCGCACACACACCCCCCCTGACCTCAATATGTGTTCATTTCAAATACATTGGGATCCAGAAGCCCCTACAAACCCGCTTCTTGATAAAACCACTTAAGCGCCTGCTCTGTGTTTAACTTTGAGCCCCTGTGAATCAGCTAGAACAGGGCGGTTGCTAACATGTTTATGGATTTGCTGGTGAGTGACCAAGCAGTGAAAACATGCATAATTACCCATTTGTAAATTATTGCTTTTTTTTGGTCATGCATCCCATTATTGCAGTAGTTGTTAGATGTAGTTTACACACACACACACAGACACACACAGAGACACACCCCCAACAAAAACAGCCCTCTCTGAATGACAACATGTTATTATACTTTCCCCTTCTTCTCCTACTCTACAAAGAGTGCAAGAAATGCAAATCTTCCTTACACTGGCCAAAAAAACCAACAACAACAATCTCGCCCACCATCACCCAACAACCTATAATGAAAGGCTATAGACAATACTTTTGTAGTGTCTCTTGTACGTTACACACAAACTACTTTTCCCCTTTTCCAAATTCAGCTGAGGCCAATTAAGTCTTTTTGCATCCATGCCACCTGAGTCATTGGGTGGCCTTTTTCTTTAAAATTCAAAAATAAGGAAAAAAAAAATTTTTAGTATGGCTAAACCTGGCTTCATGTACAGTCCCAGCTGCTACAGCAGCCTGTAAGCTGCTGAAGACTCATCAAACCTTTCAAGACATCTGTGTGGCTTAATAAGGCTACACGGGATCCTCATTATCCTGAAGCTCATGGCCTTCCCCTTGCATAAGCAGCACTGGCTTTCCCATCAAAGATGAATTGGAGAAAGCCACATGCTTACATTCGCTTGAGGACCTGGATGCGTCGTGTCCCTCTCACCTTGCTTTCCGGGTGAGAGGCTCCTGGCTTTTGGGCTAGTAGGGCTTGCAGGGTCCCTTTGCATTACAGGTGGAATAACAACATTGTCCATGAACCTGTTGCACTGAATAACTGATCGTGCCCCAGATCAAGGGGTTTGTACTTTCCGCCATTGGTACTTCCTGTTTGGCCTTCAATGCTGATTTGAAAGAAGAGCTGTTAAAAGGGCGGTGACAGTTTTAGAAAGTTTTTGAAAAGTACAAGGAAATGTTCACATCTTTTTTTTTTCCTGTTAATAAATAACATCATATACTTATCACCTTACAAGCAACAGTAAGACAGTCACACTGAGGCCTTAAAAAATGTCATTTAGACTCTGAATATTTTCTTGTCTTTACACCTTGACTTTTGCTGTGCTTGGCACTTGTCACCCAAACAACACCCCATCGGAGGAGTTTCATCCTTTCATCTTAGCGCTCATGGGCTTCAGGGGACAAAATAATAGCCACGAGACAGAGCGAGGCAGCAGACTTTCTGGCACCGTGGAAGCACACGCGCACGGGTGGGAGGAGGGGCCAGGCCCACATGCCTGCTTCAGCAGTGAGAGGGTTTCTGCAGTGTACTGTCAGTGCACAGCTAATGTAACTAACCGGAACGGCTGCTTTTCGGTCAAACCAGATGGAAAGAGTAGGTACAATTCCACCATGCGCTAGGCTGTAAGTCACATTTATTTTCTTTGTGTCTTTCTTCACCCTACCCCCCCAAAAAAAAAAATGACCACCTTCTTGTGATGACTGTCTCAAATACCTATACACCCCCATACATATGTGCGCTGCTGTATATATATCGACACACGCATATATGTGTGTGGATATGCGTATATATGCAAACACACACAGAGACACACAGCCACACACACACACAGTCTATCCAATACATGAGTTACCAAAAAAAAATTTAACCAGTATTAATTGTGCATGCAATTAATGAAAAACCTGAAATTCCTCCCCCCACCCCTTGTCTTTTGAGGAAGGAGTAAGAATTATTAATAAAGATCAAAAACTTATTTCTACATCAGTCATCATGTGATCTGTCAGCTGTCACTTAGGCCACTTTCCCAGCCACTTGCCTTGATGTAAGTTCATATAGCCAAATATTGGTGCTGGCCTTACTGTAGTCTTTAACGGCTGAATGTCAAAGACCTCCAACAGGTTTTCTACATGTTTCTCCAGCTAATTAATTGCCAGAAGTCAGTCCTGCGTATTTGATCATCAAAAAGAAGAGTAAGAAAAGATTATTGATTGCTCTCAGCTTTTCTATAAATAGGAAATGCAAAACCATACCTATACCTGTTTCTCTCTGTCTCGCTGCTGTCTACAGGTGTTGCTTTATCTATCATTACATATGGAACTACCTGTGCTGGGAGAGAGCATGAGTGTATTCAGATCTTCTCCCTTGGCAGCGCGCTATTTTTGGGTTTGACAGTTAAACTGGACAGAGACACACACAAACCTTAGCTATGTAAGTGTTGTATTTGATTCATTAGTATGTTTTATCCAGTGAATACTCACTTCTGAAGGAAGGACAGTCAGAAATGGCACTGTATATGATAAATATAAGATATAGTGTTCTATGCCCTTACCTTAAACTCTTGTTTTCTAAGAAAAAAAAAAAAAAATCACATGTACTTGGTGAAGTTGAACACAAATTTCAAAAATTCTCCTGTACTCAAGACCAGCTTTTTTCACTGTGGTTATAATATGAATGCAGTTCATAAATGAAAAAGGAGCACTGACTTCAAAGTAAAGGCTTAACATGACCCAACGCAGAAACTGGATGTAGATTATAATGTGTCACTAGCTGAAGCAGCATAGATTGGAAGAACTCACCAGAAGCATCTTCTGTTTTGGGGACTGAGAAATGGGTTAAACATGGTATAAATAATACTGAAAAACTGCTTAAATTGTTTTGTTACTTTGTAGGAGAGTGTAATATTTTAAACAATCCAATTTTACAGATATCATATTAACAATTCTTGTTATTGTCTTTAAATAGCTATGCTACAAAATGTAACAACAAAGTAGTCACAGTCCAAGAAGTCACTCCAGAATAAAGCCTATTAGGTGTTAGTATGGTTATATTCGTACTGCAGCCAGTGGACAAACATTAAAGCTGAGATAGTTTACCTTAAATGTTGGATTATATAGTGGACATCATCATTTTCACAATAAAGTCATCTGCTTTGTATTTGTTTGATTCACTGATATTTCTCTAATGATAAAAGTACCACAGTATGTTTTATTGTGGTGTTTACAATTCTGCAAAATTACAAAGCCTAAAGTTAACTTGCACAATGAAAATCTGCCTTTCCTGATGGTTGGGTCCTATGGTTTTTTTTAATCCTTATTAGAACAGCTTTTTTTTTTTTTTTCCTTCACACAATTGTGTCAGATGTTGCTAATTTGAGATAGAGAGAGTTACTAAATCAGTTAGAACATCAAATGCTTGGGTGGCTAGATACTGCAGCACAGATATGAAACATCACATTTTTTGTCTGATGGCTATAAAGCTTGGTGGCAATTTTGTGAAACTGCTGACACAAAAGGCACCCATCAAAGGCCTTTTGTAAGTTATCATAATAAATACATTCATTACTTTGATTTGGTTATTACTGTACTTTTTTGTGTGGTGCTCCAGAAAAGTGAAAATAAATTAAAGAAAAAAAAAGCAACTGCTTGGTGCAGGAATTAACAGAGAACAGCATGTTGTGAGATTATAGAGCTGAGGCTAAACCAGTTTTTATCCTGATCTGAACTCATCAAAGGTGAGTGTGATTCAGTGTGCCTTTTACCAAGGTATAAGCTATCACCAAAGTGCAAAGATCTGGAGCTAAACCTCGATACATATCAGGAAGAATTTGAACCAAATAAGCAAGCGTGATGCAAGGCTATCAGCACTTTTGAAGTAAGGAACCAACAAAATATGCTAGATGAGAAGGCTTATAACTTATGATTTCATGCACTATTTATGCACTCTGGATTAAAGCACTGTAATAGATGGCAAAAGAAGAGGAAGTGCCAAGCTTGCCTTCCTGGAATTAGAAACTGCTGATGGTTAATGGGAAGCGGAGTGCAATTGCCAGATTTGCCATTTATAGCAAGTGCTGCCTATGAGCACCTTATCTACATGGCCCTCGGTTTAGGGTAGTGATGCTCACTATGCTAGTGTCGCAGAAAGTTATTGAGGATGCTGGGCGCGTGTGTGTGTGTGTGTTTAGTGGGGTAGGGGCGCCGTGTGTGTGTGTGGGGGGGTGTGGTTGGACCTTAACATAACTGGCAATTAAGATGATCTGTATGAGGTAATAAAACAAAGAATATTTCAGAAGAAAGTTACATGTACAAAAATATGACTTTCAACTTTGAAAATAAATAAGTTCAGTTTATTAAGAGCTGGTGTCAATGCTGAACAAAATACACATCCTCCAGTAAAGAAACATTTTGGTGACCTGTTCTTTTTTTTTTTGATTTACTAAAATACAAGTTGGACCTTTTTTTTTTTTTCTTTTTGTAAATATATCATTTGTCTCCCTTAATTACATGTACTTATAACTGTGACCATCATTCTCCTTTAAGCCAAAGATTGAGGTTTGTTTTTTTTCTTTCAATTCTTAGGAGTCTGGCCACATATGCAGTTTTTTAAGGGAAAATACTTGACAATGAAAAAAAGAAAAATATATTTTTTTCTAATAAATAAAAATAATTTAAAATGCTAGAGGCTATACATGACTAGTTTTGATTATGTTCGTTTATAAATGAAATAGTTTCCAAAATACGTGGAAGCAATATTAAAGGCAGACAAACAAAGATCTGTCTACTTTATTTTCCCATTAAGCTTGCCCTTCTTAACTTCTCCATCAGTGGTTCAGCATGTAAGAGGAATAAATGTCACATCACCATTCATGAAGTTTGTCAGGCTTTAAAAAAATAGTTCTGGCCTCGAAGGAGTCAACATTCATCTTCAACTTCTCTGATTGGTGGTATCAAGCTGCTTGTCGATTTATATTGATTGATCTGATTGGCCATGTGAGTGCTCATGGGCTTGATTTGAATGTTTCTCGGATAGGCATTATCCGGCTCATCTGTAAACCATTTCTTTTCTGCTAAGGAGCAAAATGGGTAGAGACAGAATAAGGAGGGAAAATGAGAGTTTTAGTTAGTGAAGCACATATACACATAAACACCAAAAAAAAAAAAAAAAAAGAAGGGGGGGGAAGCAGTTAATAAAGTTTATAGAGAAAAGGCAATCAATAGAAGGTGACTTTGACTAATTATTAATGCACTAAGTACAGTGCATTAGATTAATACCTCTGAAAATACTTTTCATGAAAGGAGGATGACATGTTTGCAGATTTGATAGTAGAAGCTAAAGAAAACTGTCAATATGCTAGTCTGCTTGTTGAGTGTAAGAGAGCCCTTTTGTTTGTGTGTGCTCAGATGAATACCTTCTGATTCGTTTATTGAAAAAAATGATACAAATAAAAGGCTAAACTGAGAAGCCAGGGAGAGCGGATAGGATAAGAGTAATGCAGAAAAGAGCATGTGAGTCCATATACAGAGGAGCACCATAGTCAGAGGCTTCTTTGAAACATTTCAGCCTCAGAGTGGTCACTACCGCTGGCTCAAAAATCATGCAGGAGAATGTAAAGAAGAACGTTCCACATTTGGTGCTAGAATAAAAAGGGTTTGCATTCATGCTGCCAGACGGCTGCATTCCTGCACAGGATGGCCATTATGTTGCTACTTAGCAACCTGGCTGCTTGGGCACTGCTGAACTCTCCAGTTTGGGAAGGGGTATGGAACATACCTGATGCTGCAGATGACTGTAGTAGGGGCTCAGGTTAATCCTGAATGGCTTGGTAGTGATACCTGACAGCAAGGCAAAGGAAGCAAGGACTTAAAGGAAGCTTAGAGGGGAAGCTCTTCCTTTTACATCTTTGGGCAGTGTCTGTTTCCATGATCATAGGAAGAATTTTATGCTACTGATTTAGGGTGGGCTGGGAGCAATGTGGGAGGGAGTGAGGATGCTGAGAGGCTGCAGCATTGTAGCCATTCCTTAGCTGCTTATGATTGTAACCACCATATTGCACTGTTCATACACAGATGCAGACAAAAACGTCTTAAAATTAACAAAAGGAAAAATAAAAGCGAAAGAATTTTCTTAAGCCCTTTAGAAAGCAATTACTGCTGGCATTTCTTAATTATAAGCATGTAATTTTACAAGATAGATAGCTCTATTCAAAGACTTAGAAATTCCTGGTCTTAGAGTGGCTTATGGCTATTAGGTGCTTATGCTTTGACAAGCATTTGTGAGCAGCAGGTCTCCATTCTTGCCCTCTTTCTCCAAATTCCAGAAGTGGGTGTGCAGAGCAGTTAGCACAAATGGTTCTGGGGATGGGATTCTGCAACTGGGGCACATCAGAGCTGCTCTCTTACATGTATGCACTAGCTCTCATTCCAATGGGGAACTCAAAATGCTTCAGAAGCTTTAGTGTCTCACTTGCATAATACAAACTGCCACTTTTGCTTACCACTGAAATGCTGCTGTATATCTGGACTGGAATCAGGGTAGGAGGGCTCATTTAAAATAAATAAATAAAATAAAATAAGCAAAGCAAAATCCACCTCAGAAACCCAAGGGTTGAGCACAAAAGCTCAGGAGGTGAATAGAAGCAGAGAATAGAAACTGGAAGACCAGGAAAAATAAAGGACAAATCTCTGGGCATAAATACATAAAAATAAGCAACTAGCTTCCGGGTTAGGGCCTCTAAAGAAGTAGATTGCTTTCCAGAATTACTGGACTTCTCAGTCACTTTCATGAATATGAAATCTAAACACTTATACTTGATATGGATTTTAAGCATCTACATGCAACACCCCTACCCTCCCCAACAACAAACCCCAAACTCATGAGGGTATAATCCATCTTTTTTTTTTTTTTCAGATATATTTGTTACCTATGCTTATGCTTTTTAAAAAATTTAAATTGAAAAAAGGAATCATGTTAATCATAGTGGCTTATTACTGAAGGTAAACAGAACTACGGTATTGTTTTTCTTATCATTTTCTAAAATGTATTTTACTTCTTTTCAAAATATCCTACTCATTTGTGAACAGGGTAAATAGTTCCCTGCCCCCTTAAAGTTGCCTGAGTCTGAACAATATTCAATCTCCCATCTCTCTCTCTCTCTTACCTGTTATAATTAAGTTCCCTTTCATTTGAACAGATTGGACGATAGGAATTCATAATGTTACATCCTGCACACTGAAGCTAACTGATTAAGTGCTTTAAATTATTCTTCCTGACAGAATGATAAAGTTACAATCTGTTCAGAGATGATCTACAGCTTGCCAGACTCCTACCGCTTCTTTCTACATNAAGTGTGATGGTTATCATGTTTTAAAAGCCTTGCAAGATCACATAAACAATTTCAAACTAACAGTTTTCTAATGGTTTGTGTTTAAAATGATTTTGAGTCAAGTTAAGCACTGTGAACTTTTATCTCTACCTTCTTTTTTTTAACATATGGTGCACAAACTTTCCTTACAAAGAGGACTTGGTGCAAGTTAATTCAATCTTGTAGCAAGAAAGGGGAGAACTGTGTGAGTGCTAAGGA
>VYZW01060835.1:2345-13626 GCA_013401315.1 Balaeniceps rex
TCTGATTTAATTTAGTTTTTATAAGAAGTCACTGGCAGCTTTTGGGGAATGTGAGGTAAGGCAGAGGATGGGATGTACGGTGCAAGAGACCTAATTTCAGGTTTCCAATCTGCAAGACTTCGGGAGGCTTTAAACAAAGACTCCACTCCCCNCATTAATGTGAAATGAGATTTCATTAGCGCATTGAATAACATCTTAAATCTTTATCTGGTATATACTTCTAAATGTCATGCTTAAGAGAGCAACAGCCCCTACAGAATCTTAGTGATACATTCCTGATTTTTAAAACATTAAATATTCCCCTTGAAAATAACTGGCTTTTACGTGTATGCAGTCTTTTCTGTCTTTCAGTGGATTTATTTGCTTATCTTTGTTTTCCTTTTCACATTACCTTTCACATATCCACCGTGACAGAAATGGGTTGGAATAATGTAAACACAGTGTTATATTACAAGAGCTTTGGTTGTATGGATTCATTCTTTTGTATGAATAAGAAGCTTTTTTTTTTTCTGAAGGGAGGAGAGGTAATAATCCTTTTACCACAAATTTGCGTAAATCTTATGTACACACTGAAAGAGTAGATATTTCAGTGTATGTTTGTGTGAATAATCTTTCATGCAAAGTCTGTTTTTAAGCCTACATTTTCATATGTAATATATTAAAATGTTAATGGCAAACTGTCATAGCCTTCATGAAACAAAATTTGAATTTAAATTCTTACCGGTTAAATTTCCCATTATATCATTTGCAATGCAAGTAGTTAATTATACATCTGACACTTACTTAACTTTGGAAAACATCATCTACTCCCTCAGATATGAGGTTTTATCCTATGCAAGTGTGTGTATGTATAATAGAACTAAAACCAAACTTACAAATTCTCTTTCTCTAAAAATCAGCATGGTCTAACTGGGATTACTGAAATGCTTTAATCCTAGGAGTAAGGTGTGATTTCAGTGTGGGCAAAGCTGAGATTGGTCAAATGGTTGGTAAAATGCTTTTACATTTTCTTTTATTTTAAAACTTTCCGTTTTAAACTGGATTCTAAATTGATTTGGTATAGAAGTCTTTAGGTGATATATGATGAGGTATTATAAGGTGTGAAAAATGTTGAGAAAAGTGGATTTCACTTATTACATCTAAATTTAAAATCACTTGGGATTTTTTTAGCTCTTCAGAGATGCTCTTAGGGTAAATAGCACAAAAATAGCGCAAAATGGGGCAAAAATGTGTGTATGTTTAGGTACTCTTGTGAAAAGTGTAACTGCAGTTAATCAAATAGGTGCTTTACAGTATTGATGTAATTTATGCATTTGCCTCAGAGTATACAATATCATGCCCCTTCCCCGCCCCCCCCCGAAAACTGAGATTTGACACCTAAGTTGCCATAAGAGCTGTAATTGCTGAATGTCAGGGTTAGGACTAGGATGTAGCAAAATGTCTTAATTCATATTAGCCCAAAAATGCAGATTTAATTCAACGAACAACATTGCTAAATTTGAGCTTCATTGAGAAAACGTGTTGGGCTGTGNCGGGTCCGTCTGTTCCTCCAGTTTGAGGTAAAATGTAAATGTTTGTTGGGCCAGAGGGAGCGAGCAAATGACTCTATAGTCTAGTAATTAGCACACTTGCCTGTAAATTGGGACAGACAGGTTCCAGTCCTTGTTCTGGTGAATATTTAAGACCGCTGCTCTGAATCAGACAGAGGGGAAATTTTACACTCTGCTTCTCCACATCCCAGGGCAATACCTAATAAGCTAGAAGATGCATAGGGCTTACATGGTGAATAGCACCTAAATCTCCATATCAATGCAAAAGTTTGGTTTTTTTAATTGAAACAGCTGGATTTTATACTATTTTAAATTCACCATTTTTAATAAAAACAAATTTGGGGCTAACCCAGAACAGGGTATTTTTCCAACCTAAATTGCTGAACTTAATGGTTATGGAGCTATCTCTGCAGTCTGTGTCATGTTTTGTTTGGTCTGACACTTGTTACCAGCAAGTCCAGCCTGCTATTTTCATTATATACTTCATCAATAATATCACCTCATCATTTTCATTAACATTTTCACTGTGAAAGCTACAAAATGATTAAGCAGAAGGCTGCTACAGGACTAATTACTTTGTCAACCTGGTCAATGTTTGCCCCAGTGTTTTCTGTATTACTCCATTGACTTGAATTTAGCTTTTCTTTCTTGTTTCTAGACAGGCGATTTGTATTTAGCCCGCAAAGGCAGTGGACAAGAAATGGATGCGTTATAATCCCATGGCATAGTGTCAGGAAGAGGAGAGGGGACGCTACAGAGAGTGTGGTTAAAGAATAGAGAAAAGAGCCTGGGATGTCTGCATTGGATAGTCTTAGAAATTTTAAAAATATGTTAAGGTAGCCTTATTTTCACACTCTGCTACATTTGCTAAAAGCTGGCAGAACGAACACTGGCTCAATTTAGTCCTGAAAGGCAAAGAAGGTATTCTTTGCCTGGTTGAGTATGATCCTGATTCATAGTGCAAGAAGCTATAGAGGCTTTTCCTTCTTACTGTGTCTGCACCATCTCTGAACATGTCTTGGTGCGGTCCTCTATTTCAAGGTCTTGCAGGAGTGGATCCCTTCACAGAATCGACATTGTAGACCAGAATTGTGATTTATGCTGTTGGTAAAATGTAGAGTTTTCCTCTAATTACAATAAATATATAAATGCTAGCAAAATACTAACTAAATACACTTGTAATTCAGGGCTTTTTTTTTCCCCCTTTCTTTTCAGATTGTGTGGTCATCTGGCTCATTACAGAGAAGTGGACTTTCCCCAGAGTTACCATTTTGTACTAAGGTTATTCTCCTTTCTTCTGAGGGTACAGCCCTCTTATATCCATGATGAGGTGTGTGTGATAGAACACAAACTTTTCAATAAAAAACTCTGTAAAAAGCCAAAATACAGCACAGGCCTAAGGAAGTAAAAAGGCCTAAAAATAACAGTATTTAAAACCGTGTAAATTAGTTGGTTGGATCCCAAACCATGGTATTACATCTAAAGTTATACTGATCCTTTTGCGTGCGTGGAAATTTTTTGTTTAAGATAGCAGTGCTGAGATCTACTACTGTACTTTAGTTGTAGTGTCATTTTATCTATAATTGAAGTCACTGGTTTCCAGCTGGGAAAGTTACCAAGAAAACTGTTTATCACAATTTATTTCCTCACTTTGCATCAGAGCCAACAGGAAGCTATGAAATTACCTTTTTTTGGCATAACTGTACATACTTTGAGTGTACTGGACAGCATGTTAGCATCTAATTACATTGTGAGATTTTGCCATTAAAATATTATCTATTTTTTTACCTACTGTTGTAGGACAGCAAATATATTTCTAGAAAGTAATGTTTACTTTGTTTTGAAATAGTGTGTTAACAAATAAAAGGAGCAGATGGTTGATGTTTTCACTGCAGTGAGTTTTTTAGTCATTGTTTCTAAACAGGCTGTTCTGGAGCAACACTGGCACTGTTTTCTACATTTCCTTGCATCCTGTATATCTCCCAGTCTCTTATTATGCCTGAGCCTCTCATTGAAGTTAACACCTTTCAGGTCCATGTTCCACTCCAGGCTTCACAGATTTTGCAGGTACTTTTATACCTGGAACTGCCCATCCTATTTCTTGTGCAGCGGTAACTGCCAGGTCCTCCTGTCACTCTTCTTTTGCAAGGCTACTGGCGTTTCAGTTTCTTCTGGCCACTTTATAATCCAGCATCTTCAGCAGCTTGCACCTCAGCCATTCTACCAGTTTCTCATGCTCAATCTTATTTATTCACTGTGTTTTTAAACTGTCCCAGACAATATGTAAATGAAGTTGGGTGCTGCCACTACATTAAAGACACCATAACCGTATGTTGAACAGAGATGTTGAGTAGATACCCAGATGAATAATGCTGTTTTCAGTTGAATGAAATAAAATTCAGCAGCTCCGACCATCAGTACGGAGTACAGAAGTTGCCAAATCTATTTGATCAAAACCAAAATCAACAGCTGTTTCTAAGCATTATTATAGACAAGAAAAATGGTGTCTGCAGACTTTAAAAAGAGTAATGGCTTCTTTCCTGAGCAAGGGCTTTAGTGAGATGTAATGTGGGAAGGTAATCAGTTCAGCAAGTAGACTCTGAGTATGATGGAAGGGTTTAAAATCTGTTGCAGTTCAATCTGCGAAGCTGTTGTCTAAAAATTGAGAATAGGCAAATGATAGGAGAGGAGATGTGCTGCCCTGCCTGCCTGGAGCAAAGTGATAAAGCAGTATTTCAAGCACGGGTAGAGCAGACAGGACTCTTAACGTAAGTTGTAATAGTTACTTGGAAATACTGTCAAACCGTGAGGTTTCGCTGGCTCAGTAAAGGCAGAGGTAATTGAGCATGGTGTCCTGATTTAAGGTGTCAGAAAAGACGTGGTTTGGGTGAAGGTTTTTACTTTTTCAGATATTTTAAGTACTTACTGTAGAACAGGGATTCAGAGCAATCCTATAAAGCGATTGGAACACGCAGATGAGAAGGCATAGTTTTAGCCATACAGAGCTGAACTGTGCTTGATGGGGGAAGAGGAAAAAGCAGACTGAGCTGTTACTTGTTGTATGTGTTAGAGATTTTGTAAGTGTGTACAGTTTAGTATGTCTAAATCTGTTGCCATGTTGTGTTAGATACCTCAGACTTTTAACAAGATGTGTCTTGAACTGATGTTTACATTAATGGACTCAGAATATACCAGTTTTAATCTCATCTTGTGTCTGGTGTTTATGTTTTAAAATTAGCCATTATCTAGTATGTTTGACCTCACCTGAGTGAATTACTAAGGTTTGTAAATATTTGGTAAAATTATTGATTGATCTTGTTTTAGATGAGTATTTGTATCGGTTAAAAACCTATGGAAGTATAATACACATTGTGTTTTCAACAGTGCTTGCTCAAGCGACTGAAAGTGTCTCATTCTTTTTACTATAATATCTGTTAAAGTTTTGAATTAACTATCTAAAAGACACCTTATTATACATAAAGGATTAATCTAATTCAGAAGTCTTTATTTGAAAGACTTACGCACTTAATTATAGGTACACCTTTATTTTAAAACTACTGTAGTAGTAAAATCTGAGCTTCATAAATTAAAAATACTGTGCTCATTGTTACATTGTTACAAACGTAACAAAGCTCCCTTAGATGTTAGAATAAATTAAAGCTGTACTTTAATAAACTGGAATAAAGCTTGCAGTTAATCATCAAGAGCCATGTGCCTTCTGGACATATAGGTTAAGAGACAGATTTAAAAGTAAAGGGTGTGCCCCTATAATACTTAATGTTAGTTCTATCCAGTTTAATCAATCAACACTTACGTTGGAGTAATGATGTTTAAGAAGCTGACGAGCCACAAGAGTGCCTTATCTTCAGCAAAGTGTAGTTGAGCTCCCTCTGGACAACTACTTTGAGTCCAGTTACTGTAACCCCGAGGTGGAGCCGCGCTGTTGAACAGCCAGCTACCGGCCGGTCGCTGAAGGGGAGGCTGTCTGCCGCAAGCCAGCAGTCCCAACCGCTCGTTCTATCTACTTTTAAGTTAGAGCTGCTTTCTGTAACTATTTGCTGAAAATGTCCGGGGAAAGCGCAACTTTCTGATCGCTACTTTTTTGTACTTCTTCCCATGGAAATTTTAAGTGAAGAGACTTACTTTGTTTTGGTTCTTACTCTAAATGTCGAATGAGAGTTCTTAAGCATATAGATAAAGGCAAGTGTTTTTTTAAGATTAAACTTTTAAAACATTATATATTGAGAAGATTTAGAATAGTTAAATAATTATTAACTTAGACAATAGCAAATCAGTTACTCCGAGACCTCGATGTGCCTTCTAAAGTGAATTTAGGCTTTCTCCTAGTTTGTGTGTTATATTTTAACACACTGTTTTTTTCTGTCTTTAAGACTGCAAAAGTAACCTTGTTTTATGAATTCTCCTAGATAATGCAACCTTTCTGTTGTTTCAGTGCAGAAATATGAGAGATGTCTCATTTTCTTTTGAAAGGTACAGCCTTCAGCAGAATTGGAATTTTACCTTACTAGTTTTTCGCTACCTCAGCGTGTCTGCATTCTCAATACCAACTTACTCTCAGTCAAATACATTTTTCTTCTTAAATTTTTACCATTTTCCAGGCATGAAGGAGAGATGTTTGACTTTCTGCTTAACTTCCTACCCAGAGTGAGGGCCCAGAACCTGATTTAACCAGAGAATGAGAATCAGCAAAGCCCTATGCCTGCAAGCAATACTAGTCTAATTTATTGTCCATAATGTGTAGTATAGGCTTCACTGTAATTACATCTTTCCTAACATATTTTTAGCATGACCCCTGAAAGAATCATGTTTGGAAGCTTTGAGAAAGCTTTGTGCAATGTTGCGAGCAACACAATGAATAACTCACTTTCTCATATCTTCTTGGGAGGCTCAAAAGTCCCTTCCTCAAAATGACTTTTCTCCCTGTATGGATAAACAAGACTTTTGCTGATGGTCTTGAAAAATGATTTCAGAATATTTACGGAAAGATGTTAAGAGGATGCTTTTTCAGGGCTGGGAGCAAAAGGGCCAGGATCAGGACCCACAGAGCTTTTGGGAGAGGTAAAGTCTGGAAATGTTAAGTCCCTGAATAAGTGTCTGCTCCCTGGTTCATCCATCCCTTCCCCACATCAGGTTGAGTAAGTTTTATGCTGCTTCGCTTGCAGAGAAGAGGAGGGATACGTCGATTAATGAATCTCCTATTTTGATCCAAAATGACATGGGGTTCCCAGCACATATAGTCATACGTATTCCCTGGCTGAGCATGTTAGTATGTGGATTTGCCAAGGCAGTGTCTCTCGCTGCATTTGCCCTTGCAGTAAATGCAGAATGCTTGCTTTCCAATATCTCCTCCACAGTTACTGGTCTTGTTGCTCCTCACATGTGAAGCTCCTCTGTTCCTGGCCAGATTAGATGAGGGAGAGCATAAAGGGGAGGCCAAGATGTGAGGCATACATGAAAGAGTATGCCTCACTGCTGCTTGTGCTAGGATGCTGCTGAAACGGTGAACAAGAGAGTGAGTAAGGATTGGCAGACCCGGCGATGACGAATGCTTGTGTCCTCACATGAGGTTATAGCTGCCCTTGTACAACTGCTAATGGCAGCATTTCCAGAGCCAGAACACTCCTCCCTGATCCTCAGCATCTATACTCTGCCTCTGGCAGTACATCAGGCAGTTTTAAAAGAAAATGCAAGCATGTTCCTCCAATAATCTCACATGGCTGGTCTGTATTGTAGAAGTATTGCCTGCTCCCTGTTGTCCTAGCAGTGGCTTTGCTCATCAGCTGTGGACCCTGCCATTGCCTCGTGAGAACGCCGTGGAGTGTGTTTAATGTCCATGCTGCAATCCGAAAGCTTGATCTGGATCCTGGCATGCTTCTGTGCTGCCTTTTCATGGGGGACGCTTGCAGTGGCTGGCTGAGCGAGCATTGCCTGCCTCTGACAGGGCTGCCTGAGGGGTGCGGAGTAGAGGCTGCTGCGAGAGAGAGGGGTGAAGACACCACTACCTCTTTACAGGCCCAGGGCAGAGAAAGGTGTCCTAAAACTATATCCAAGTGCTCCAGCTCTCAAGGCCAGGATATCAGACTGCAGAGCTTGTGAGTTCCTGGTGAGCCGTCAGCCCCTCGTGACCTAGGCAGGCTTCACGTCTGTGGGCAGGCTGTTTCTCGTGCTTCTGAGCGGGACTTCGACCATGGTCCCTCAGCACGGTGCAGCAGGGTTCCCTGTGACTGCCGCTTGCAACTTGCTCTAACGCTAGGATGTGAAGGAATCCACCTGGCCCTGGATCTCATCAGCGCAGTTAAGTCATGCTATGTTGATACAAGATTGTGACAAAACATTTTTGTTTACTGAACTGAGATCCATGGCATTTGTAACTCCTAACTGGGCAGCTGGGTGGTTTCTGTGCGGCAGAGCAAAGCAGATTAGGCAGAGAACAGTATGCAGCGAAAGAGCTGCACACGCTGTTCTCTTGCTACACCACTGTCAGCCTGTGCGGCAGGACCTATGTACACAGAAATCAAACCCAGAGGAAGCGCAATACTGAGCAGAGATGAGAAACGTCCTGTGAGACTGGTTAGCATGCTAAAGATTTTTATCATTGATAAAATTCTAGGCTTCAGGCCGACTTCTTTTTTTTAATATATAGGCTACTGCAAAATTGATTCATTTACGTTGTAGTCATTTCAGAACGTCCTCAGGCAGGCTGATGGAGCTGCATCTCCTGCCCCTGAACAGTCTGTATGGTCTCAACAGTTTCTACATTATCTTTAGGACCAAATACAGAATTAAAAGGGGAATCTTTAAGGAATGCCTGCAAGATTGCATATAGGGATATGACTGAAGTGAAAACCAAACTGTTTCTTTTCCTGTTCTGTATTTCACACATTGTGCTTTCATTTATTTCTTTACCCTTTTTCCCCCCAGCTTTTTCCATCTCTTTCCTACAAGGCATTTCCAGCTTCCTTTTCCACTGTCACTTGCCTTTCTATTTCTTTCCACTGTGCCTGCTGTCACCTCACTTCCTAGTGAATTCATGAACCTCTGCCTGGGCTTTTCTCTCTCATTTTTTTTTTTTTTTCCCCCAGCCCTTTGATGCCTTCAGGCTAATTCTGCAGGGGTCAGCGATCAGCTTTGGGCTTACTTTTTGGGCTCCATCATTAGTGACCACAGGCCTGTTGCAGAAGAGAAAAGCTTACCCAGCGTGCTGCGTAATGGAGAGAAGTATGGAAGATTCACTGCTCTTTACAGCCAGCTCTGCAGCCTGGCCTTCACATCTTAGGGGTTCAGATTAAGTAGAAAGTATCCTGTTTTGACTCCCTGACATGTTTTGTGAAATCAAAAGTACTGTTACGAACTTGATGCAACTTGTTTGTTTATTACACAGGTGTGAATGGCCGGTGCATGTAGATGATAATTATCAGGTGTGAGATTTTAAAACCCTATTTGTTAGGTAAGTCATAACAGTAGCTAATCCTTGTCCACAATAATTCCCAGTTTCTCTAGATAGCGATGTCAAAAGACAGACTAGGAAGAGGTGCAAGCATGTTGAGACAGTGCTTGGCCAGATGGTTGCAAATGGCGCGTGAGTTCGGTGGGGTTCCTTGCGTATTTTGAGTAGGATTCCTTTAAAAGGAAACAAATAGGTGAAGAAGGGAAGGAGAATGCTGAAGGCAGGACCTCTGAAGGCAGAGGGAAAGGTAAAGGGAAGGGCGTGAGAAGTGGGGGAGAGCAGTGAGATTGAGGTAAAAGGGCTGAGCGAGGGACGAAGTTGGAGCAAACGCCAGTCAGCACAGGGTAGGGGAAGTCCTGGCAGAGCGCTGCCGCACCAGGCTGGCACAGCTTTATGCCCGAGCCAAAGCTCTGCTAAATCCCTTTGTGCTTCTTGCCTGATTTTATTCAGCGATGATGCAACCCAGTTAGTGACATCACAGAAATACACCTACAAGTGGTGTTACAGAGTCTAGATTGTGACCGGCAGATTAGTCAGCTGTGTCACAATCCAGTGTTTATATCATTGTCTCCTGAATGTGGAAGTGATTGCTATGTTGATAACTAAGTTATCATCGGCAGCCCAGGCTGTTAAGAAAAGCCATCCCTTTTGCAGAGGCAACAGCTTTGATTTATTTGGAATAAAATCATGGTAAATTCTAGTTAAGTAGAAATACCAAGCGTGGCTCATTACTAAGATTTTAGCAATTCGGGAGCAATGTAAACGTGACTGAACTTCAGCAGGTACTGCATCTGGGTCACTTACAGCTAAAGGGTAGTATTATATTTTATTGTTAATGAAAATATGCATGTGTGCGAAAAAGCAGTGATCGTGTCTGCACATCCCAGAATTCTACGAACAGAAGCGGAGAGTGTGAGGAGTGAGTAACACCTGAGAAAGTTAGCAGTCCTTTCCAATACTTGCAATTTTGAGCTGGTTTTGTAATTTTTATCAGAAACAAAGTGAGTTATACTTGTTTGGAAAAATGTAGTTTTCTGACATCTTAATTTAGATGACAGTATTTTTTTCATATGTGGGAGCAGATAAGAAATTTTCTTCTACGTAATCTTAAATTAGATTTTAAAGTGGGTTGAAATATAGAATACCTTTTATTGCATGTCATAAAGAACAATTTACATTGGTTCATTTCACTGTGTAAAGCAAGATCCTACTTCAGTAACGATATTTATCTTTTGCCATCCTAATGGCAATGTTTGCAGATCCAGACAAAGCATTTTGTTTCTACAACACTAGTTGTAATCCAGTCAGAGGATATTAAGCAACTTGCAGGATTAGACCCTTAGTGAAAGTTTGTTCCCTTTAGTTTCATATTTCTCTTCGGTTGGCTGCTTGAATTATCCTTCTGTAATTTTGCATTGGAGTATATCCTGTACAAATAGGGAAGAGATTTTGACCTAGAAGGAGAGACCTCTTATTAGTGTGCATACTTTTAAATTACAGTAGCTATCTGAAGCATCTGGACATATGACAGCATTGTTGCTATATGGGTTCAGATTCAACTTGTTACTTAAACAAGCAACCTCCCACCCTTATTTCTCAAGGAGAAACTTAAGATCTTTCTGATCTAAATTTGTGCGTGCCACTTTGGATATATCCAGTGTAATTTGTAATGTTGCTGCAGTTGTTAAACCAGAGGATTTAGATGCATTTCCAGCGGTAACTCCGTCATAAACCTCCGTTTCTCTCTAAACCCGGGTTCGTCTATAAGGCACCTAACTAGGATCCACTGTACTTTGGCAGTCGCCGTGAGGGGGAGCGGGACGGGCCGCCCGGGCAGCCCTCGCGTACCGCGGCCGGGCGAAGAGGGCTGGGGACTCCGGTGCAGCTGCGCTGCCAGCGCCTTAGCCCCCGTGAACGCTGTACGTGCAAGGGGAGAGGTGAAACCGGGGGGGGAAAAAAGAGTTTTTTTTTTTCCTCAGGAAATCGGTCTTTGACAGCGGGGTGCGCTGCCGGGCGGGCGGGCGCGCCGGGCCCCAGGGCGGCCCCCAACCGCAGGGGAGCACCTTCCCCGCGAAGTTTTACCCATCCCTTACTTGCGCCGTGCCCAGCGTTGTAACGAAGGGGCCGCGGCCAGTATCATCCGCTGCCGGGCCCGGCCCGGCCCGGCCCGGCCTGGGCCCTGCGGGGCACCTCAGCGTTGCCGCGTCAGTGCCGCCGCCGCTGCCCCCCGTCCCCCGCGGAGCCCCGCACCAGCGCCGGCACC
>VYZW01060835.1:14103-43708 GCA_013401315.1 Balaeniceps rex
GGGCGGAGTCGCGGCGGCCGGAGCCGCAGCGCCCGGCTGTCCCCCCGCCGGAGCCCCGCGCCGCTGTCCGGCGGCGGGAGCGGCCCCCATGGACTTCTACGAGGCGCACCCCTCCGGCAAGGTGGATTTCGGCAGGTAAGGGGGTCGGCGGGCCCACCCGTGCCGGCAGCCAGCCGCCGCGGCGGCCGAGTGGGACTCTTGGTGAGCGCGGCGGCGGCTACCTCGTACGACACGAAAACGGCTGTTAAAAGAGCTAAAACTGAGCTTAAAGCCTGTTTTCTGTAACTTCGTGGCGTTGAACGCCGAGACGTCTTCTTCCAGCGGATCCTTTGCTGTGTTTAAAGGCTTGGGTTTATTTCCACGCTGATCACCGTGTCTGGCTGGAGGCAGTGGCCGTGGACGCTAAGTTAATAGAAGACGGGATAACTCTGAAGCGATTTGAAGAACCGATTATAAAATTACGGTATTTTGAATGATCGGTGACTCAAATGCACTCATTTCCTAGGGAAAGCATAGGATTATTACCAAAGGTGGGGTTTTTTTGTTTGGTTGGTTTTTTTTTTTTTTAATATGCTACTTTCTACAAAGAGGACTAATGCAGCAGCTTGCTAACTTCACCCTGTGATTAGGATTTTTCATATGTTTTTTTACCTCCAGTGACGCTTAATAGATGAGGCCATAGTAATTAAGGTACATGCGCTTCACTTTTCTGGCACGTAGAAGCTGGCGAAAGAAATCCCCTCTGCTGCCTCAGCATTAAAGGTGTGCTCTGTACAAAAAGACCAGGTATAAAGCACAGTGTGGCTGAGGATCTTACTGTCTCGGGTTAAATTGCACGGTGAGGGAGAGAAAGGGTGGGTTTTGGATCAGTGAAGTAAGTAGGAATAGTTTCTGTGATCTGAATGCAGAATGCTGTGGGATCCTTGCAGGCAAAGAGAGAGTATCTGCTTTTTGTAATATTCCTCTGCTTCCACTTCAGTCACGTAGAAAATAAAATTCAGAAGTTATTAAAACTGCAGTATGAAACTTATTTCTAGCCTTTGCTGGACATGTCTGCTACTTTGTGAGCAGGTCCACGTGCCAGTAATCTTGAAACCTAAAACTTAGGAAAAATAAATGTTTGTCTTCTCTTATTAATATGTTCTCATTTACCTGAAAGAAGCTGTGGTTCTGTTAAGGGATTGAGTTACTGCCAAACCCTGTGCTTCTCTTGATAATTCTGCACATAATTCTTTCTGTGCTGCTTTTAGGGGGGTAGGTTACCTTTAGGGCAATGTGCATTACATTTAGGTGTTCTAATGACAAAGAAATCGCACAAAAATATGTAGTTTTTGCATTTGCTACATTTCTGGTTAGTCGCTGCTTTAGTTCCCAGTATTTTTGGTTCTTCCTTAGTTCTCTCTTTCCATGTGAGCATTGTGTTGCTGGAGGGAATCAGCTTAGTGGTCTTGTGAGTCCCAGCAAGGCTGACTTAGCCCTTCAGCTTGGCAGAGGCAGATCAAGTGAATTGCACCCAGGATACTTCACTTGCCTTTTTCTTTACAAGTGACTTTAACTGGAGGATTTACCCATTTGCTATGGATATCCGAGGTTTCTTTTATTACACTGTATAAGAATAGGAGCGTGTACCATGCCCCTAAAGAAAATTCCGCTTTATGTTCTGCTGTGCAGTCTTTGATAGAAAGTGGATGTCCTCGATACCAGAGGTATCTGAATTTTGTTACACTGCATTTTGGTATCTGCATCGGTGTGTACACAAATATGTACAAAGACCTAAAGAAAGGGCTCGGTGCAAGAGCTTGTCTCTTTTGTTGTTGTTGTTTGCTTTTTTCCAACTACATAATACTGATTTATAGCCACAAAGTGGTCTTACAAGTCCTGGAAACTCCCACTCGCCCTAAGTGTCTTCCGCTCAGCCAAGCTGTCCCATTGAAGCTCAGCGAGACTCCTTGTGTAACTGATAAAGGATCGAACACATAATTTGCAAAGTGCTTTGCAATCTTTTTGGTAGAAGGTGGTGATAAATGTAGGATACTGTTAAGCTGATTATAGTGATTAGAGTATTTCACAACTTTATATTTCACAACTTTTTGTATTTGTAGTATATTTCAATCTCTGAATGCATCTGGATAAATAGATGAAAAGAATGCTTATCTACTGGGGAAGGGGTGTGATGGTGGTGGGGAACTGGTTTTTGTGGGGTTTGGGGTTTTGAAATATTTATTTATTTATTTTAAACTATTACCAATTCATTAAAAAATGCCGAGTTTGGGAGTATTTAAGAAAATAAAAAAGCCTCCCTCCTCTTCCTGCCAATCTGCAGTAAACTAATGTTACGCTTGTGCTGGAAAGAAAACTGTTTGAACTGGTTTAAAAGTCAGATTTAAACAACATTAGCTTGAGCCGACTTGAAAGATGAAGTGTATATTTTAGCAATAGAACCAAAGTGCATTAAGTTGTCTAAGCTGGTAGGACAGCATTTTCTACAGATGTCCCACTTTCACCTGTGGGCAGAAGGTCCAAGTCATCTTGTTCCCAGCAATCTCAAAATGTTCAGAGTAAATAGAATTTTTTTTTTTTATACTACAACATAGTAGGTTTTTTTTTCCTAGTCATCTGTTGAGGGTGTTTCAAACTAGTGTCGTGGATTACTTCAACAGTAACCAGGCAGTAGGTCTTTTGGCTTCCCTTGTCAGAAAAATTCACTGCCAAATTGATTTGAGGTCCCTTTGACCAGTTTCCCTGTGTAGTCTGTAACTAATCAGCGGCTTCTAGGTGGTGTTTTCAGATATACTCTGAGAGGGAAGACACCTTCTGAAAGCTCTGGGAGAAAGAGATGTTTTGTTAATTCACATTTTCTAGTCCCACGTGGGAACCGGAGCAGGTTGTGGCTCGGATGTGCTAGAGGTTTTGTAGGTAGTAGGCGTGTAACTCATTCTTGGTTGGATTCAGAGTGTGAGCATGTCAGTGGTGCTCTTAAACGGCTTTGTGATTTTTATATAGACTGGTGTAATCCAGCTGAGTTTGGTCAAATTAATCCTGATTTACATTGAGCGTGAGTGAGATCAGAATTAGGTTTCTGGGCTTTTTGTGTTGACTAATCCTTGCAGTGCACTGATTCAGAATATGAACCCTGTGAAACTGGGGCAGCTCATTTTGAAGAACTTTAGGAATGTTTTTCATGTGTTCTAACAGGTGGCTTTTTTCTTTCTTCTTTCCTTTTTTTTAATGATTCAAGTAAAAGACCCGTGTTGGTTCTTCAGAATGATTCTCTCTACTCTCAGAGACGTCCTTACACCAGTGAAGATGAGGCCTGGAAAACCTTTCTTGAAAATCCCCTTACAGCAGCTACCAAAGCTATGATGAGCATCAATGGTGATGAAGACAGCGCAGCTGCCCTTGGACTGCTGTATGATTACTACAAGGTAGATTGGTGTGGGTACGCTCTGGCAGCCAGCAGAGCTCTTGTTCCACCTGTGGAAAAGGTGTCACTTGCGAGAGGATTTTACAGAAGCTATGACTAGATCACGAGGACTTTAAACTATGTGGGTTTTAAATTGAAAAAATTCCATGTCCCTTTTTCTGAAAATTGGTTTATTTTTAGCTCAGTAAAATAAGATCCCCTGGATCTTAATGTAATGGGTCAAAAGCTTCAGTTGCACTTTGCCTGTCAACTCCAGGAGGTTCTGCAGGAGGCAATGTATTACAGAAATAGTTGTGATGAATGAGACTTTGGGAGCATGTCCCTATCTGAATGTAAAAACCCATGGAGAAGGAAACTTCTCTTCTTTTGCTAATGTGATCCCTATTCTGGTGGGACCATTGGCTTTTGCTGGGGCTTTGATGTGCTACCTTAGTCTCAGATGATACTAAGCTATAACTACAGTTTTTTGGTGGTGTGTGTGGCAGAAGTGTCCACCTGAAGGAGTTGCTGTCTGCATCCCTCTAACCTTCAGAGAGCTTCAACTGCCGTAATCTGTTAATCCTTTGGCAGTTGTGGTCGTCTTCCCCAGTGTTCACGGCCTTCTCAGAGACATGTGCCTTCCTAGATGTTCACAGGTGAATTGAACAGTCAAACAGGTAGCCTCCTGGTTTGCGTGGGATACATTTTGCTGAGCTTTCTTTCGTAAATACCAGAAGTCTAAGCCAGGGTAGTTATCTCCAGTCCGTGTCCAAGTCAATGGAGACCAGCAGGCATTTCCCGGCAGGGAGGCGTCCTGCTTGTGTTAGACACCTGCATTACGGTGGCCTGGCTCACCGGGTGGAGATGCCTTTTTCTTTGCTGAGCATGCAGGGAGGCCAGGAGGCTGACTTGGCTTGTGTGCTGGACGCTTTGGCTAGTGTCTTTTAACAGTAGTGAGTGCAATTGCAAGCCTTGGTATGTTCTCCGAGCACGAGGAGAGGCTGCCTTGTGCATACAACATCCTTGCCTCTCCTTTTAAAAGTTGAACATGTCTTACGTATCAAAATATTCTTGTAATGCTTAACATGGAGATTAACACTCTACACACATGACAAAATGCCACAAACTCACTGATGTGGATGTTATTCAGCTAGTTTTGTGAAAGGCTTTCTGCTTTGCGCATGCACTTGCTATGCTCTTGGAAAAAAACCCAACACTTTCACCAGAACGATTTTAATCCACAAAATAAATTTTGATTTCTAAACCTGTAGATTACAAAGCGAACGTTGATGTTGATCCTTCACGCTTGGCAAAGCAGGAGGGATTTGCTGTACATTAATGTCTAATTTGGGGTTTTCTCTTGTGTTTGGGTGTCAGTGGGTGTATGGAAAAATCGGTGGAAGAACAGGTATGCTGCACACTTGTGTGAAGCAAAATGGTTAGAGGTTGAAAGATTTATTGAGGGCTGTTACAAAGTAATGCTAGAGGGATGACGTCTAGGCATTTCTTATATACCCCCTCTGCAATATTAAAGGCAGCCGATGAGATCACCTTCATATTAAAAAAAACCCCAAAACAACAAAACCAAGCTATTTGAGTTTTCTTCCATTTGACTAATGGGCTACCCTGATAGCTCAACTGTGGTTAATAAGGCCTTATGGGATACGCATTTTTGACTGAAATCTGGAGTTTAGGAGTGTTGGGCTTGAGGCCAAAAGCAGCTTGGAAGACCCTTGTTTTTCAGTGACTAGTTAGTGTTGGCCTCCTAGCAATTTCCAGGTAGAGATTCTCCAAATTTTGCTGGTTACCATGGAAAATCCAGCAATTCTGGTGTTGGAGATTCTGGGTTATATGGAAGAGCCAGGACTTAGGTTTTAGTTGGGGACTGTTTAGAGAAATAAGTGTTCATGCAGGTATGCCGTCGTCAGTCTTTGAGTTAGCAGTAAAGCGGTGGTTCCCCATGTTGCACCCAAGCTGGCAAACGCGGGCAGTGTCTGAGCAGGCTTCGGTGAAGGAAAGTGGTGGGAGTTTACTCCTCCTTACACCGCAAAGTGTTTGCTTTGCTTATTCAGGAGGCGTGTTGAGGGTGACAACTGTCGTGGGCACTGTGTGTGTGTTTGCAGAGGAGCTTGTGTGGACTTGCTGCGCTGTTGAGGGGACCTGAGCACCATGGGCTCGTGCCAGTGGTGGCAAGAGCCGTTCGGGTCACTGGGGTGCTGGCTGTGTGCTCTGGTGAACCAAGCTGCCATAGGTCCAAGAGTTCACCTTCTTCTGTATGCTTTGGCCTTGCAGCACAGCCAGGAAAACGGTGTGCGTCTGTGTGTGGACGAGGTGGCTTGTGTGATTGGTGTTGCGGGGTGTGGTGTTTTCAAGGCAAATCCTGTCCATGGCATAAAATAAGAGGAGCAGTATTGAGCTGTCTGAAATCCAGAGCACTGGTGGTTACCTTTCCTTTGTAAAAGATTTAATACAGTTTGGGCCAGTGTGTTGTACGTGGCCATGCACAAAAATGAGCTGTAGCATCCCAATGCACTTACTGACCTTGGTCCTCCCCGAATCCCTTGGTCTCTGAGGAGAAAGGAGTGTCTCAAGTGGTCTTTGAGGAAGTGGCCTAGAGAGCACGTGTTCACAGGGAAGGGGCTTGTGTCCTTTCACAAGCCTTGAGCTCATCCAGCAAGCTGAACCCTGCCAGCCTGCACAGGAGAAAACCTGCACTGCCAGCGCAAACCTTGGGGGCTCTCCTCCTGCTCCGGTTCACTCCGGTGCTGGTGCTCCAGCCAGGGATGGCCAATTTTCTGCACTGGTTTTCCCACTGCCTGGTGGTGGCAGGAGCCCAAGGCTGGCACAGCTGCCCAGGTTGGCTACACAGGGATCTGTGGGGCATCACCTGGGGGGGGCCTGGCATCCCAAAGCCATGTGAGCATCAATCAAGCTGTAATGCTAATAATGACTGGTATCAGAGAGCAGTGCTTTCTTAATTTGACCAAATGGCTGTGTTTTGAGGAGCAATTTTTTTTTTTTTGTATGGGAGGAAGAATGCAATTATATTATGTCTTGTACTTCCTAGGTTCCAAGGGAGAGGAGATCTTCAACAGCTAAACCAGAGGTAGAACATCCTGACCAAGACCATAGCAAAAGGTATTAGTTTTTATTATTGCGTGTCTGCTTATCTCCCTTCCCTCCTAGACCACCAAAGCTGCTGAAGGAAAGTAACCTGCTGCACTGCAGTGTTGTGCTGGAAGCGAGAAATTGTTTGCTTTTACTCTGTGCCCCAAATTCCTGTGCTGCCCCAGGAACAGGATGGAGGTTGGACCATGATGCGGAGAGCTGAGGTCCAAACTGCTTTTCATTCCCATACATCTGCTTTCTATGTACTGGTGTCATACAGTCAGTGTAGCAAAAGCTGCTCTTTTTAACACTAGGCACAGCCTGGCAGCGCAGGCACCCCTTCCCATGGCTGTGGAGGAGACTGGTGACCCTTTTATTTTTGCATGTGGTTGCCTCAGTTGCTCACTGCTGATTTTGTTCTTGGTCACCAGCAGCACTGCTTCCTCGTGCATGGGCTGATAGGGAAGGACTTCACAGTGCTTGTGATTTAGTTTTGGTTTTGTATTGTTTGTGGACTTCTTTTGTATCCTCTGGAACTCCTTCTTTTCTTCCTCTTCCTGCCCTCCCACTCTGGTGCCTCCCAAGCAGAAGAAGATACTGATTAAGTAAATATTACAAATGTGAGGTTCATTCAAGCCAGGCTTCCACTCCTACCATCCTCTTCCTTTGCACAGATTAGAATGCTTTAAGGACTTGAGGTGAGGTTTTGTGGTCTGGCTGAGCCAATTGAATGACTTCTTGTTGAGAAGAGCAGTCTGGTTCCCAGCCATGTGTTCCCCCTGGTCCCCTCATACCAGCTCTGGTCTTTCACTGACCCATAACCTAGCAGGAAAAAAAAAAAAGAAGTGGCTAGTTTTCTGCCAGTGGAACAAGCCAAACTGGCTCACCAAGAGGACAGGGGAGCATCAGAATTGGTGCAAAGAAGAGGGCAGGACCACGTTGTGGGGAGGGAGAAAGGGAAGGCAGGCTGACTTAGTGGCTACTAGCTATGAGGTCAGCTCAGCCACAGATCTCAGTGTCATTCTGGCAGAAATGTGTGGTGGGGTGGAGAGTGTGAAGTTATGCAAACCACTCCAGGGTGTCTCGGTGTGGATTTTCTCGGGGGGTTGTGCATGAAAGAGGGGTGTAATTTCCCTATTAGTGCTTCCCAGGTGGTGTGCAGTTGTAGAGCAGAGGAGCAGCAACCTTGTTCTCAGTCCTCCTCCATCCGCCAAAGAGCAGTTTCATGGAACCTGTGTGTGCTGATGCATGGTGGGAAGGGCCTCAAAGCGCTTAGTTTTGGACCGCTGTTCTCCAAGCAGGGAGGATCTGGGCTATGAACCCTCACCCTTTGCTCCAGGGTAATTCATCTCCAAGGTGGTGTTGTTAGCAGTGGGTGAGGTTTCTTTTTTGAATGACTTTCTCAGCTTTTCAGGTTAGGATTGAGCTGTTCTGCACAAGCAGGAGAGTTGGTATCAGCTGTCCTTGTCCAAAAGACTGAGAAGTATTTCTAGCTCTTGTTTAATGAGGAAAATGAGCTGTATAATTTATGCATGATTTTTTTTCTTTGTCCTTTAAAGGAACAGCATCCCAAATGTGACAGAACAGTCCCTTATTTCTGCTGGAGAAAACAGAGTCCAGGTTCTGAAAAATGTGCCTTTCAATATTGTCCTTCCACACACGCCCCAGATGGGCATGGATAAGAGAGGCCACCTTACAACCCCTGACACAACGGTCACCGTTTCAATTGCCACGATGCCCACCCATTCCATCAAAACAGAGACGCAGCCCCATGGCTTTGCAGTGGGCATCCCACCAAGCGTCTACCACCCCGAGCCCCCTGAGCGGGTGGTGGTCTTCGACAGGAACCTCAATCCTGACCAGTTCAGTTCCAACACCCAGCCTCAAAACTCCCAGAGGCGAACGCCAGACTCCACCTTCTCAGAGACTTTCAAGGAGGGCGTGCAAGAGGTACCAAGAGAGGCAGTCACTCTGTGTGTGTGTGCGTGTTTTGATCTGGATGGAGAGATCCAGTTCCATCTTTAATTTTTCTTGTTACGTGAGCCAGAAATCTGTCCAGTGATTTAGGAATAGAAGACTTTCTCAGAAAGGTGCATAAGTGTAACTTAGTAAATAAAACCTTCACAACATGAAATCATTATCAAAAGCAAATGACTAATCTTCTTAGTGACAGAGTCTTTGGCTTGCAGAGTGTGGAAATAGTTCTCTCGCTCCACAGCAGTGGGCCGGGTTTTGCAAGAGTTCAGCACTCTGCACTGCCTTTGCAGGTACCAAAGGGAAGCGACTATGTCTGTAAGCTTCCTTACTGCCAGTTTCTAGGCGTGGTGTGTGTCAGTGGAAAACAGTTGGTTTATTGAGGGGCCTTGAGTGAGAGTTAAACCTGGATGAAAATCTGTGTTTCTTGTTTTATGGTACCAACTGAAAACAACAGCGTAACTGTGTTTTGATTTTTAAGCCAGACCTCAAGGAACTGTGTAGCTATGCCCTTTCTTTGAGATTTGGGAAAGCTTTAAAATGTTGCCCTAAGCTGACTCAGAAGGCTTGTGAGATGTTGTGTGTAGTTGACACCCAAAAGTTTTGCATTAAAACCCTGCTCAAGTGTCCTGTTTGTACAGACCAAAAATCAGTTGTTATCTGATGATCAATTTGCCTGCCAGAAGTTCTGTGGTAACGAGTATCTGTTTAATCTTGACTTTTCTTGTTGCTGCTGTGTTAATTGTTGTGTTGTTTTGTTTTGTTTCTACCCCAGGTTTTCTTTCCTACTGAACTGAATCTCCGGATGGCCAACATGAATTCAGAAGATTATGTGTTTGACAGCATTTCTGGGTAATGCTTTAAGCCCCCTGCTTGTCTATATCCTCCTCTTCTCGTAAGCTGGCTTGTCCACGAGCAAACAGTACAGCTCACTCCCGTCTGCACTGAGTCTATATCAGGCAGTGGGGATGCTGTGGATCTTGAAACCACAACAGTGCCTGCTCATTTGAATGCCACAGTTGAAAATCCTACCTATATCTTTTAGAAAAACTACATGCAGGGTTGGAAATACCACCCTGTTTCAGTTGATGTCCTTGTACCAACTCCCTGTGCCATGGGAAGATGCAGTGCTGTCTGTCGGCTCTGTAGTGGCCTCGTAGCTGGCTTTCAGCTGTGTCCCTCTCCCTGGCCTGCTTGCCTTGCTCTCTCCCTGTTGGAAATCTACAGCAGAAATAGGAAGTGTGAAACTCATCTGAACTCCAGGGGAGGGGAATAAACTAGTTGTTTGGTTAGCTGCAGTTGACCAAGAGGGAAGAGGAGAAGACCGTGACCACTGGATGGCTTATTATCTTGTGAATTTAATTTAATCGCTAATTGATACTTTTCTGTTCCATGAGAGCAGCTTGCTGCTCTCGGCCTGAATAGGGAGCTTCCAGTCTTGCCTGCTGATGTGTTTTGGGATTTAGCTTGCCAAGAACTTCTCTTAAATGTTCATTCATGAAGGAAATGGTTGAAAAAGGGGCTCATCCTGTTTTCCAACTTCATTGCCTGTTGATGACTTAGTGAGTCAACTAACAACTTTGGAATTTCTCCAAATTAAATGTGGAACATTTAATCGGCTTTCCAGGAAAATGCCTTAGCAATCACTGCCCTCTTCGCTCTGTAGGAATAACTTTGAATACACTCTGGAAGCCTCCAAGTCCCTCCGACAGAAGCCTGGGGACAGCACGATGACTTACCTGAATAAAGGTCAATTTTACCCGATCACGCTGAAAGAAGTCAGCAGCAGTGAAGGAATCCATCACCCCATCAGTAAAGTCCGAGTGAGTGGCAGCTCTTGTGGTTTCTTGGGAAAGAGGGTGTGTACAATGGTAGCCTTGAAAACTCTCCCAAAGTGCAGTAATCTAAACCAGAGCATCAGCACTAAGGCCAGCTTACCCGCTGTCTTACGTCAGTGTTCGTTCCTTTGCTGTCCACCTACTTCCAGACCAACCCATCCTGGCTCAGTCTGTTGAGAAGTGGTGTCAGCACTTGTGTAAAGGTGATGCAACACCTGGAATGAGATCCTTGAACTCCAGTTAGGAGAGCAGTTCTGCTCATCCCTGTTCATGACCCAGAAAGCACTGCTGTCTGCCTTCCTCTTCGGCAGTGGTGTGCCAGGTATGCTGCGGTGCATCAAGTTGGAAAGCCTAAAGCAGAAAACCTGATACCAAGGAGAACTTCCAAAACAAATGTACTCTGTGGCCTTTTCTCTTTCATGTGTTTGCGTTTTATTTTATTTTTTTTAACCTTGCCCCCTCCCCCTCTCCTTTCAGAGCGTCATCATGGTTGTGTTTGCTGAAGACAAAACAAGAGAAGATCAGCTCAGGCACTGGAAATACTGGCATTCAAGACAGCACACAGCCAAACAAAGATGCATTGACATAGGTAAGCAACATTCTCATTGCTGATGTCAAACTCTAAACCTAATTTCTTGGCAAGGTTTAGTTTTCTGCTAAGGCTTTGTTGTTTTAAGGAACCTTTGGATCACTCTCTGCTATTCATAGCTTTGCTGAAAGCCCGGATTTTGATTGCTTGGAGCTAATGCTGTAGTTTTTAGGACCCCTTAAAGAGGCTGATTTTGGAGGATTTTGGTTGGTGAGCAATCTGAATTTAGGGGTTTGCATTGGGACATCTGATTTCCCCCCTCCAAACTACAGTTGCTTTGGCATATCCCAGTGCTTGTAGCTAAATCATAGCTTAGAGACTCTGTGGCTGTCCTGAATACTGTGTTTCTTCAAAGGACAAGATCCTCGTAGAAATACCTCGACACTAATGATCCTCCTTCCCACAGCTTCACTCACAACTGGTCTTTGGTACACATAAAAAAAGAAAACACTGCAGATTTCCACTTGCCTCCAGACAAGGCTGGGGCTGGCTGGCTTCCAGCCTTCTCTGGCTGAAGGCTGGGTTGTACTCCTAGTCCCTTCCTTCTGTGAATAAAAGCAGGGATTAATCACTTGGCACTTAAAGCAGACGCGCATGCAAATCTTTGTTTGTTATTGAAGGAGTTTTATTGAGAGCTTATGCCCTTGCCATAAAGGGTAGAGTTTCCCGCACATAGCAGGCTATGGGGCAGGACGTGGGATGTTTGGGATGTCTGCCTTTCTCACTGGAGTTTCTAGTTTGGAATTTCTGCTGAGTCCTGTTTTCCTCCTCCTTCCTGTTTGTTGTATTTTGGTTTTGTATGAGAACCATTTCCAGCCTTTTTAGTGATCCATTCTTAAGTACAGTTCAGCTGCCTTTGCCTGCCAAGGGGTTGCTGAGGAGTTGCAGTTTCTGGCTGCTTTGTGTGATTAAGGACTCCAGATGGTATCGCCTCTGCCTCTCCCTCATGCATCCTTCTTTCTAACAGCTGACTACAAGGAGAGCTTCAACACTATCAGTAACATTGAGGAGATTGCGTACAATGCCATATCCTTCACTTGGGACATCAACGAGGAAGCAAAGGTATGTGACCACGTTTATATTTCCTGTCCTTTTAGCAGATTCGGGGGTTGGAGGAGGGGAAGGGTGTGTGGCCTACCTGGTGATTAGCATGTAACAAGTTTGTTTACGCTCTTACATTAGGCAAAACCTTCTGGCTATTTCTTAAGAGGGTTTGCATGTGCAACTGCGGAGAGCTTTGCAACTGCTTTAAGGTTCTTGGCAGAACTGCCTACCTGACAGACAAGTACTGACAAAAGGAAGCACCAAGTGTTTCCAGAACAGATGAAGTGGTGCGGGAGGGGTGATGAGCATAGCTGGGCTTGGCAGGGAGCACAGTCTCTTGGAGGATCCCTGCAGGAGGCAGGGGGCAGCTTCTGAGGGAGTTAAGGCTGTGGCAAGGGGCTTGCCTTTAGCAGAAGAGGGAGTAGCTGCTGCCCTTGAGTTCCTAACACACATGTTGCTGAAACCACGGATCCCAACACCCAGTGACCTATTTCAAGTTAGAGCAGCCTCCTGGTGAACTTTAGTTTGATCTTTTTTCAGAACTGTGGGCACTACGGTAGATGTGTAAGTACAGGCAGCTTCCCTAGCTAGTAGCTGACTGCAGCTGTTTGAAGCCACTCCAGCTTTTCAAAAAGGCCTGTGCATCTTCTGGGTACCAGGACAGCAGGTCAGAGAGCAGAGCCACCTCCATTCCAAAGGCATTTCCCACCAGTTTGTTGCTGGAGTCAAAGTGCAAGAGTTTTCTTTGGAGAGTTTCTTTACTTCCTGGGTTTTTGTTAAAAATTGGGAACAGTTTCCTTCAATTTTTGGAGGCTGGCTGTTCCCTTGCTAGTACGTCATGTGCTAGTCACCAGCATCATGGGGAGAACTACTGGTGGCTGCAGAGTGCCATGTCTAGGGAGAGCCCCAGCTTGGGTGACATAGGAGCTCTCGGCAGACAATGCAAAGGTCCTCTGGATCTGTGTGCACCACTATGTTCTGCAGGAGGCACAAGGGATGGTGTCACTGCACAGAGCTTGCTGTCACCATGAGCTTTGCTCTGGGCAGCACAAAAGGTTTGGAGAAAGAGAGGGAGGGGTTGTGTGTGGGCTGCTCTTGGGTTTCAGCTCTGTGGGAGAAGTTTGGGATGCTTGGCAGGCAGCAGCGAGGAGCTGTGTGTGCTGCTGATGAGAGAAAGTTCTGCCTTGCAGCATGTGTGACGTTACTTTTGAGGCTGGTGTTGGGTGCCAGGCTTCCCTGTTCACCAGATTTGGCTTCAGTCAGGTTGAGAGGGATGGCAGGGAGTGCCTTGCCTGCTGGAGGATGCTAAAAGGCTGATACGATTTTTGAAGCATGAAGCACTTCGCTATGTGAACAAACAGATGAAGCTTCAGAAGGGCTGTCAAAAGGAGGCAGTAAGTATTCCCAAAATGGTATTCTGCTGCCATAGCCAGTCTAACATTGTTCCGTTCAAGGAACTCTGGTAATCTGTGTCTGCAAGGTGCTTGAGGGCTTTGCACGTGCAGATGGATCATGCAGACAGAGTGATGATTGCAGGTCCCCAAGGAGTCGGAAGCACTTTGCACCTGCCTCTCTGCTGGCTGAGCCATCCTACAGCAGTAGGGATGGGCCGCTAACCCAGGAGCAGGACTTAGAGCTGGTGCTGAGAACCCTGTGCCTGCCCCAAGGAAAGCCATCCCTTCCCACCAGGTGACAGAGCCCAGCCCTATGAAACAGGTGGTTATTACCCAGGTGCTCTACAGACCCCTAAATGAGTGGTTTCAGTCCATAGTGAAATCGCCAATAGCAGCTTGAAAAGGTCTAAGGACCCTCAAGGTGGTATTTCAGCTCAGAGCTGAACTTCATGGGATGATGTCATGTGGGGAGGTGTGACCCAGACTGGTTTTGCAGCTACATAGGCAAATTTACCTCCAGATTCACAGTCTTAGTGTGTGAGATCCACATACTTTGACTATTGATTTGTATGAGTCTGCAGAGAGTACTGTTGATATCAAGAGTGCAAGCCTAGGCTCCTGGGATCAGAGTCATATTAAGACAAAAGTACTCTGGACTTAAGTGTTCAAAGAATTGGCATTTTTAGCAAGTGCTCTGTGTGTTTAGGTGTCTGTTTAACTTTATTTTTTTCTCCTGAGTGGATGCGTTTTGTCTATGGTTGGATTTCTCACCAGTAGAGCTGTAGTTCTTTTTCAACTCCTGTGATCTTATCAGGAGATGCCTGAGCCAATTTGAACAATTCTTATGCATGGTTCATTTACCTTGCATGCTCGCTCTCTCTATTCTCCCCGCCTTCCCCACCCCCCACCCCCCCAAAAATAATAGTCTTGAAGTATATGAAGAGAGCAGGCAATAGAGAGAGCTGAGTTTCTGATGCTACAGAAAGTCCTCCACAGTAATAAATACAGTGTCTTACATTTAATAACAGCAGCAGTGTTGCATGGGTGATATGTTTAACCAGCTAGCAAGCCCTGATTATTAGAAGCTTGCTCCCTGAGCCATAGAGTTACCTGGACCAGAGGCAAAGGAGTCTTCTGGGGTTGCTGCTTCTCCCATTTCCCTCTTGCTCCCAGTTTGCTGTGGGAATGATTTGGTCCTGTGCAGCGGTGTCAAACGGGAGGTGATGAGGCTCTACATCTGGGGTTTCTGATGTAATTCCTCATTTAGGCACCCAGGGCTCTGGGTGTGTGTCAGATTTAAGGGAGAAATAGCATATTATCACAAGAAGTTACCCCTAGCAGCTGTGGGACCAGGTACTTGCCCTTCTTGTGCTAGCCCTCATTGTGGGGATGTACAGGAATATCAGACCTCTGCTGCTTTGTCGGTGCAGGAGGGTGTCACCTGCCTGAGAGTGTGCTTTGCCAGTCCCCTTGGGGCACTTTGGATATTTTGTAAAATACAGCTTTCTGGTGAAGAAACACTGTTTTCAGGCGATATGAGTCACGTGCTCACTCTGTAGCAAGGAAATTATGCGGATTTTGGAGCTGAGGAGTTGGGGGATGGAAAGGATGTTTGAGATGCTCTCAGCAACCAGTATTTCCCAGTTGCATTATGCTGGGAGAGCTGAGGGCAACTCCAGGGCTTTGGATGCCAGATGCAGCAAGCAGGTCTGGCTCTGCATGAATGGAGTTGTCACACAGCTGGGTGCATTGGTGTGCTGTTTGTGAGCCCATGTGTGTAGAAACCAGGAGTATTTCATGCATGACAGACACTTCCCACTCTGGGACCAGACAGCGTCCAAGGGTTTCAGAGCAAATGCTGCGTGCTTCTTTCTGGCAGCTCCTCTCTGCCCTCTTCTGTTGCTTTGGGACATCACAGGAGCCGCTAGAAGCGGCTGCTTTATAGAAGAGTGGTGGGTTAAGTATTCTCTGACCTTTGCAAGAGTGTGTTCAAGCTGGAAAAGGGCCCAGGAACCAAAGTCTCCTTGCTCTGAGATAGTGAAGGGAGCCAAGGGTGGGTAAGAAGGCCAGGCTTTGAGAGGGGAAAGACAGACTGCCCTGAAGTAGTGCTCCTGAGACTGGAAGCAGAGCTGAGGGTAGGGTTAGAAAGACTGACAGGAGAGACTGTGGAGTGGGGAAGCGGTGATTCAGGTGGGCTTCCAGGTGTCTGTATTAGAGGCAAGGTCTGACCCCACCACCTGACAGACCAGGGAAGGGGAAGAATTGGATGAGGAAACAATCATGTTTTGTGAGAGGAAAGGGGGAGATGGTGAACTGGGGAATTAGTTGATGAACTGGTGAGTTGTTGAATGGGATATTTAGGAAAGCCAGCGCAGCTACTCAGTCAGGAGCCATCCTGGTTGGGTGGAAGCATGATCTGATGAGTCTGACAAAGATGTGTAGCTGATACTCACTTGCACACAACAGGTAATGCTGGAGTTACCCTGAGGCTTGTGGAGACTTCAAACAGTTTCCCACCCTGTCCCGGCCGTCTGCTGTGTTGGGCAGACAGTCGAGGTGAGGCTCTTCTCTTGCAAAGAAGCTTTTAGATGTCTGAACACAAGCTCATCATCTTGCTTCTATGACTTCATTAGGGTCGGGGTGTCTAGAGCTGGGATGGAGCTTTTTCTGGAGGTTCCTGCCCCTCCTCATTGACTGAGCAGGCTTGGCCATCTTTAAAATCAGGGGATTTTGAAGGTAGGGAAGAGGAATCCTGTCCTTGCAGCTTTTTTTGTGTCTTTGACCTCCATATGTCAATCAGGAGAAGCATTTGTAGGTTCAGGTCATGAGTTCCTGAGGCTGGGAGCCACCTCTTCCCAGGTCTGTACAGCATGCCTGGTTCTCCTTCTCTTGGTTGGTACCCATGAGAGGTCTTTTAATGAAAATTGCAACTACATGCATGGTTAAATGCACATTTCTTTCAAGTGTTTCCTGCTACTCTTCATAATGCTGGCCGTTGTCATGTTACCTCTGTTGTGTTACCCGTTAGGCTGTGAAGCAAATTCTCTATCCCTTAACTCTGGCCTGGGGACATGGCCTGCTCTCAGGTCAGCGGCAGTTGAACAATCTGGACAGATCAGTTTCCCCAGGGTTAACTGGCTTTGCTGGATCCCGCTTTGCTCAAATCCTGTCTGAGCTCCCGCCCCGCGGAGCAGGAGGGTTGGGGCCTCATGTCCGAACAGAGCAAGTTGTTGTCTGCACAGTGATTGCAAGAGCCTCCTTGCCCCGTTTTTGTAGTCCTAACAGTGCAAGGACCCTGCTGTTGTGCTGGGGCACCCCTTCCATGCTTGCCAACAGGTCACTTTTGAAACGTAGCATTGCTTCCAGCAGCTCCCAGAGAAGGGCCCCTGTGGAGGTCTTCTGTCTGGCTTGCTTTAGGCTGGATGGTGGGACTGTAGCCAAAAATGATGTCACTGCACATTAAGGGCTCTATTGTCCTCCCACTCCTTCCCTCAAAAAAAACCAAAAAACCAAAAAAACCCCACACAAAAACAAAACAAAAAAAACCAACAACAACAACAAACCCCAAAAACAAACAAACAAAAAAAAAGGCGGCGTTGTAAGCCAGATACTCTGTGTGAAAAGACCCTCTCTACTAAAAAGGGATACATGGTGAGGGTGTAACGGGCATTTTGAGCTGGAGAATATCATGGTAGAGCTTTTTGCTGTCTTTCTGCCAAAGGGAAGGTGCTGTGGTATCTCTTAAGTGACACCCTGAATGACAGAGCAATTAAACAATGTTTTGTTTTGGGTTGGTTTTTTTTTTTTTGTCCAAGAAAGGTGGAATGGTCCTGTATTAAGGTAATGTGCAGCTAATTTGCGTTGGCCTTTTGAAATAGCAGATTGGGCAACGAGGGTGGTCTTCTGGCAGATCCTCATGTGTGTTGACTGAAGTTCTTGGGCAGGATTTCTTGTTCAGATGAGCTCAGTTTTTGGAGAGGGTGGATCTCTTGCTACAACTTCAGGTAAGGCTGGGGTGTACACCACTGATTTATTTTAAGAGTTTATTCTGGCATAATCCTCACTTGGTGTTCACTGTAGGAAGAATTTCACCTTTTTTGATTGATGAATATTGCATGCATTTATATGGATGCCATTGTAATGAAACAGCAGTCATATGCCTCATTAAAGAAGGTGTTGCCACCTTCAGCAGCATTGAGGAGGTACAGGTTTGGCTAGTTGGAAATGAAACTATGAAATATGATGAGTCAAACATACTTAAAGGAAAGAGATTGGTTTGAAGCCAGGGCTGCAGACCACAAGTACTTTGAGGCACAGGTACACACAGCCTTTGGAGCAGTGACATAAGAAAGTCATAGCAAGTATTGCTTACCTGCCTGTTAATGCAGACCTCTCCCTACTCTGTCCTGGGTTTTCTTAAAAACAAGCATGTGTTGCCCTTGATTTTAAGTGTTGCAAATTAGAAGCAGGTTTTCAAGTCAGTTTTTCTTGGTGTCCCAAACTCCACCATCTGTCTGGTCTTCCAACCAACTGTGGAGCTCACAGTGTATTTCCTAAAGCTGAAAGAAAAATCTTCATGACGTTAGCTTTTCTATAGAGAAAACTGGGAAGTGATTCCCCCCCCCCCCGCTTCCTCCATTCCTTATGTACCTGATGGCAACACTTCCTTTTCAGCTATTTTTGTGCCTTTGTAGACTTAATTCTTTCAGTTTTGTGTTGCTTTTGGTTTTTTCGTTGTTTGTTTTGGGGGTTTGTTTTGTTCGTTTGGGGAGGGTGGGTTGTTTTTCTGGGGGTGGGTTTGTTTTTTTGTTTACCTATTTCCACTTTTTTGCCAAACTGCTGTGTTTACTTTCTTTCCAACCAACCTAACAAAAGCTGACACCTGGCCCCGCACCTTTATCTTATCAGAGCATGGGGTTGGAGGAAGCATCAGTAGGACTGGGAACCTCTATCCCCAGGTTTCCCACATGTTGAGCAGAGACATTCCTGTATTTCCTTGCCTCAGAACAGGTTGGAATAACAATCAGCGTTGCTCTTTGTGAGCAGGAATATGTATTTTCCTTTCATTACTATTCATTTTTGTTTTGTTGATGGAGTGAACTTGCTAGGAGGATGTTCTCTTATCCGGGGCTGGGTCATATTTCCCACTCGACATTCCTTGGCGTGGTGTGGGACCCGCAGTGTGTTTTGTGTCAGTCACCCAAATTGGGCTTGGTAGGTTTGAATGCAAGCTAACTTCCCCAGGCTGCGAGCAGGATGGTGCTGGGTCTGGCTGAGCGGAGCTGGAACGGATGCGGCCCTATCGCACATCTGCCAGACAAGCCTTATTTGGAGTGTCCGATCCCAAAGGCAGGAGGCAGCTGGGGAGCCCACAGGTGCATGAGTTGCCCAATTTTTTATCTTGTCTTTCCTGGCTTGCCTCCTGCTGATGCAAAACCTGTGGTGCATGTGGGAGGTGAAGAAACGAATGTGAGAGCAGTAAGATTAGCCACCTCTCAGGTGATCTGTACCAAGCTTTTTTTTTTTTTTCTTCCTTCTTTTAAAGACAGAACAGTCTTCCCAGCGCTGCTTTCTTAGGACATGCCTCTGCGGATGCGTGTAGGCAGACCTGTGCTTGCCCTGCCTGCACTCCGAGCTGCCTGGCCATGACCCAGCGCCAATCCTGGAAGCCGCATAGCTATGTTAGCACAGCATGGTGCCCAGCCTGACAGCTTTGCCTCTTGAAGGGCTTGGAGATGTGCTGGTGCAAATTATAAGGCTTTTGGGCTGCAGGTGACTTGCATCCCGCCAGCTCACGTAGGTGAAGCACATTAAGGCCTATCTGGTATACACCCATGTGGACAAATCTTTAGGAAAAGACCCTTTGTTTTTCCCTTTTATGTTTATATTTGTCCAAGTCTTTAAAGAAACCACATGCTTTCAGCCATCAGCATATAAATAACAACCTTTGAGCTTCCGGGTAATTTTTCTTCAGTGGAGGGCTGATAAATGAGTTGTTTGTGGAATTTGGGCCTAGGGCTGCTCCTTCAGCTAGCCAGCAAGGAGTGCTGTGACCAAATGGCTGCATACCCCTGAATTGCACACGCATCTGCGGGAGACCAAGCAACCTGGTGGCTGCTGGGCTTTGCACTGACATTCCCAGAATTCCTGCTGGCAGCCAGGGTGGGGTGCGGCTGCATCCTGGCGTTGGCGATAGCTGTGCAGCTTCCCGATCCCTAGTGTTGGATGGTGCGTGTCTTGGTTCTCCAAGGGAGTCTGTGGAGGCGGAGGAGGAGGGAGTTGTTCATGTCATCTGGTCCATACCCAAGTCCTGTTATTTAGGTCTGATGGATCCTTTACCTTATTTGTTCCTCTGGTTTCTAATCTGCTGTTGCAGCCTCAAAGGCTCCTCTTCATGTCAGTTTGGTTGAGGGTTTGTATGACCCTTTGTCCTGTAAAAAGTGAAAATAACATGCAGATCAAGTTGGCTGTGCAGTGACTGCTGCCCTCCCCAGCCAGAGAGCACAGGAACGGCCTTGCTGCTCCGAGGAAAAGCAAAGCGAGACACAGCGTAGGTCCTGTGGGTCCTGTTGTGGGAGGACTGCGTGCGGCCTCAGGCTGGTCTGCAAGTAGGATGCACAGTGATCAGTCCACAGGCGAGGCACTGCCTTTGTGTTGGGGAAATGGTCCCAGGACACGCTGGAATCCCTTTGCCTACTCTGTCTTGGGCAGAACATTGAAATTATTTAGCCACGGTTGAGAAAAACAGTATCCGACCGCATTCCCTGGAAAGAAGCTCGTCCTGTCCCTGGTTGTTACGTTGTAGGCTCCAAACTCTGTATTCTGTCCGAACACAGTGATCCAAAATCAAAAGCATCCTGGCAGTTTGAAGCTGAATATAGCATTAAAATGAGAGGCTTTTGCCTACTAGTGCTAGAAAAGAGCTGAAGCTTTATTTGAATTCTCAATAGAGAAAGAAATACCCAACGGACTTGCATTATGGAGTGATGTCTTCATCCTCTGGGTACAAAAATATAAAGGAGCATACACAGGAGGAGGTGAATTCAATTTACCTGTCTTCTACTGAAATTAAAGCCATGTGGAGCAAGGTGATCCGACTGGAATAGTCCCGAGTCCGTCTGTGTAGGGTCTTATCCAGAAGGACGTACAAGACTCTGCACGACAGGGAGATCTGTTACATGGCCATTACAGTCTTACCCATGCCTGGGTTTGCTGGGGACTGGCCAAAGCTTACAGCGTGCTAATACCCATCCGAGTTGCTTGCCTTTACCTATGGCAACTCCAGACATTGCTGATGTGTACCTACATATCGTTCCTTTTCAACTTTGCTTTGCAGTGAGTCAGAAGAAGCTGTACAAGGCGACATTTCATCTAAAGCTGCTGCATATGTAGCCTTTGGACTAATCAAAATTGCTGGTGCTTTTTGTGTGACAAAAGAGCACGGTGTCCAAGATAAACTGAGAAGAGATCTGGGTATGCAAGCCTTCATTGAAAAAAGGCATCTTTCATCTCGCTGACAGCAAGGTTCCTGCAGCGCTTTGATTGCCCTTTAATTACGCCTGTTTTTCCTGGTTTGTTTGAAAGGCAGATCTTGTTAGAAAAAGGTGCTGTGTGGAAAGAACTTGGCTGTCTCTGCTGCCCTTCCTTGAGGGCACACAGCAGAGCTGCCAGATTAATTTTTTTTCCTGCATTATTAAAACGGAAGATTGTTTCTCGTAGATTTGAACATAGGCATGGTGTGTTTCTCCCGAGTTAGGCGAGGAGGGGCGCGAGTGGTCGGGTGGTTAAAGCAGAGCGGGAAGTCATGAGGTCTGGCTTCTTCCCACGCTGACTTCCAGTGTGATCCTGGAGGAGGTGTTTTAATCCTTCTGCCTTTGGTCTTTCGTTGTGCGTGGCTGGGCTGCTGCTCGTCTGCCACAAAGGCTGCAGGAAACCCAGCCTGGTGTTGGGTGAAGGAGAGTCTGTAGCATGTTGAGGTGAAAGTCACCAGACTTGGGGGGATTAACAGCTCGTACCAGCTCACAGGTTTCATGCTGTTTGGTGTTTTATCTTTAAACCTCACCATTGTGGAGTCATTTGTCTTGATGAGAATCTCAGCTTTCATTAATAATAATAAAAAAGTGTGAAAAAAAAATCAACAAAAAAGAAAAGGAAAATAAAGCCTGGCTTTGGTTGGAGAGAAAAGCCTGGAAATATGATTCAAATATAGACTAAAGGCTTAACTGCCAAGCAAGCGAAATAACTTGAGAACACATTTCTAATCCTTTTAGAAATCTCAGTTTTAAAGAAAATCTGCATAACTTTTGAGGGCTTGACTCATGTTTGTAAGTGCTCAGGCTTGACAATGCTCTATTTTTAAGTGCTGTCTTTACGTTGACTCTTGGGAGGTGAGATGAAAATGTGTTGTGTTTTTTTTTTTAAAGTAACAACAAATCTTAATATAGCTGAGAATGCGGAACTGCCCTTAGAAAAATAGGTTGGACACATGAAAAGGAATCTTGCTCAGCAGGCTGAAGACGCAGAGCAACTTCTGCGGTTACGTTTTTCTTTCTTCTGGCAATTTTGGGGTGGGGATGTAGCTGGCACAGTCACTTGGCCTTACGTTTCTTTTCAAACACAAGTCAAATCTTCCTGAACAAAAAGCAACTGGCTTGAAACTGTTTTCACCCAAACTAGAAAAGCTGTTCGCTGAATCTCAGTTTTTGTGGAACTTGAGGCAACCTGAAGTTGCTCAAAAATAGGAGTTACAGGATGGGTAGGGAGAAGTAGATGATCCTTTTGAACTGAAATGGCTTTGTATGAACAGGAGAAGACAGGCTGGCTTTCTGTTGCTTCAGAGGGGTGATTAGGTTTTAGTTGTCGTCTCCTGCCCAGAGTCCTGAAGACTTAAATGGCATGAAAATGAAGTCAGCTGCTTAAAGCCAAAAGTAGTCAAATGAGGAGACTCTAAAGTAGGAGGATAATCTTTGTCATCTGACAGGCAATCCCAAATTCCCATGGGATACCCATGCAGCTCTGCTGCTGTAGCATGCGTCTGTTGTGCTGAGACCAACGCTTCTACCTTGAGCCCAGCATGCTGCGTGGGCTTTGCATGGCTGGTAAGTCATGAAAACTGAAAACATAGACCTGAGTTATCCAGTAAAGAAGTGACGCCACTTGCTAGGGAACTGGTGGACAGTGCTGCATATTGAGTCCGCTGCGGTCCAGTGGTGTGAAACTCAAACAACGGAATTCACAGAAATTTTGAGGCTGTGGTGGACCTGCTGGCACGGCTGCTTGGGCATGTTTTCTTGAAGACCGCAGTCATTTCTTCATACAGACGTAAGAGTTGTATGTGAATATTCAGTATGGGTAAATACATTTAAAATTAAAAATTAAAATGTAAAAATATGCAAACATCAGAGCTGAGGCTCTTTTTAAAAAACAAACCCCCTGCTCAGGGAACACAATTACTCAGGCTGTGCATACATCTGATTACCTAGCTCCGAAGTGGGTGAAAGCAGCTCTTCAAACTCCTTGAAGCTTTCCCCCGGGGTGTGCCAGTGCTGCAAGCAAAATGTCCTTGTAAAGCTAAAGGTAGCAAAAAGGGAAAGGGGGTGGATAAAAGCTGGCAAAGCCATCATTGGGATTAGTCTGAGGAAGATCGAGAAGAGCTGCTTTTAAAATAATTTTCCTGGCTGCAATTTGGGACGTATTTAACACTTTCCAAAAAAGTCGTCTTGGAACAACACGGGTTTGGGATGCTGAGACACAGGCTGGAAGGTGAGCGGGCACTGAGCGCTGGCTCACCTTCGGTGCCACTGTCCCTGCGCGTTGTCCTGGCTTGGGCCACCGCAGAACAAGCAGTGTGGGTTGGGGTGGCTGGGGATGGGGCTCTGCCAGCATGCCACGCTGGCGCGAGTTAGACGTTGTTTTAGACATTTCTATTTCCCTTTGCACAAGCGGGACTTGGTGGGGGCATTGCCAGCTCTGTGAGGCCGTGTGTGTGCACGAGGGAAGAGATGGGGACTGTTTGCCGAGCTGGTGTGCCGGCAGCTGTCTCCCTGCTCTGGGGCAGCTGGTGCTCGCAGGGGCTGCAAGAAATTGCACGTGAATCTTGAACATTCAGACGAGTTATTACGAGAGAAGATGCTTATCTATACTATTTATTTTTTTCCCCCCAGGCTTTTTATACTGCTGTGTTATATATGGAAAAAAATAAAAAGGAGCTTATATCCCTAATCTGGTGATGGTTATTACATTTCCATTTCCCCTCTTTTGTTAAAACTAGTAAAGGATGTTGCAGAACCTGTGCGAAGAAGCCCGTGATAAGCACTTTGCAAAACCACAAATCCAACCCAAACCCCTAAGCTTTTCAAAACCTATCTTGAGACTTTGCAACACCGGGACAGCTCCGGGAGGTGGCACTAACTCACTGCAGAGGCTGTCTAACGGGTGCTTCGAGGTAGCAGCACGATAAGTGAGTGATCAGGTGGTGAGACAGTATTCCTGCAAAAGCTCTGGCAAGGTGCTTCTGACTCCCAAGGCTTTGATATTTTTTTTTTTTTTTAAATTTATTTTTGTTTTTTAGCAGTGGGTTCCCAGCTTTGTTCTTGAGGCAGAGAGGAGAGTAGCCACTGCAGGTCTTGGTAGCTCATAAATTCCTGGTAAATTAATCATTGCAGCTTCTTCTGAGACATACCAATAATGAACATTGCGTCTGGAGAAAAGCCTAGCACACAGCAAGCCCATGTTCTGGGTACAAAGTACTCTGGTCTATCTGTTCATATCCGCACAAGGATATTTCTTCCTTTTGTTAAGCAGCATTGGACTTGTTCTCTGGTTGTGGATTTGTGTTTGTGGGTTTTTTTAGGCAATTATGAAAATGAAATTAGATATGTTGAAAATCACTCTTAATTCATTTTTCCCATAATTCATTTTTTATTAGAATAATGACAATACTACTTTTTCCCTTTTCATCTGAACATTAACAGGGTATTGTAGGTCTTACTGGGGAATATTCAAAATGGTGTTCATCTTTTTGGGGAATATTCAAAATGGTGTTCATCTTTTTAAGTGTAAAGTCCAGAAACTGTTTCACTGAAATAATGGCATTATTCCTGTGTTTAAACATAACATGTTGCCTAATTTTTTTTAAAAGCTTTTAATATCATTCACAAAAAAAAAAAAAAACCACCACCACCAACAAAAACAAAAAAACCCCACAAAAACACCAAAAAAAACCCCAACAACAAAAAAACTCCAAGTAGTTTCCAAGCATAAGCTGTGCTCACAGCAGCTAATGTAAAACTCAGGGAAAGCTTTGTTTTAACTTGCCCAAAGTAATGTAGGTTTTTCGAAGCGTGGTTGTATTCTTACCAAGATGGTAAAACAGTGAAGGCTCGGGTGTAGGAGGATTCCTGTTGCTAAAAGCTTGATGACAACATTTGAGATCTCTTGGGTGGAAATATCTGGGGAAGATGGTTGGAGTCTTCATAAAGTTTGGAGAATTTGTTGAAATTCGTTCTGGACGAAGTGGCTTTGTCCCCTGTAATGTTTTATATAAAGAATTAAGAATGTCATACCACTTTTTGGGGATTTTACCTGATCTCTCAGAAGACAAAGGTCCTGTTTTGTAGTGACAAGGACCAGCATTTAGATCTCAGCAGTCACCGAGTAGTGCCTTGCTCAGCAGACAGCCAGGAGTCTGTGTGTCACTACTGATGTGTGCTGCTTTCCTCTTCTGCAGGTTTTCATTTCTGTGAACTGCCTCAGCACAGATTTCTCCTCTCAGAAGGGAGTTAAAGGCCTGCCCCTGAATCTTCAGATCGACACCTATAGCTACAACAACAGGAGTAACAAACCTGTCCACAGAGCCTACTGCCAGATTAAAGTCTTCTGCGACAAGGTAAGGTTGGGTCAACGTGCCAGTGACCCTTTGGGAAAGGCTGTTCCACAGCTTAGCATCTTTTTTCCTTCTAATTCTGCCACGTGCTATTTTGGCTGACTGAAAACTCCCATCTGCGTTCAGCCTTTGCAAAGAAAAAATATCAACCCCTTCTGCTTGGCTCGTAGCTGTTATAATGACCTCAGATAAATTTGCTGCTCTCAAAATGCTGGAGCTCTGAGAAGTGTTCCTGAGCATTCACTTTGGAGAAAGGTCAGTCAGTGGCAGAAGACTGTTGGTCTTCTGCGAAGTCCTGCAGAGTGACTTTAGTAGGAGAAATCATTGCAATTGATTGGAGCAAGTAGAGGCTTGTCTTTTTGCCCAAGCTACGTTATGCTGGTTCTTTTAAATTTCTTTGTGCGTTCTTACTGCATTTGTTGTTAAAAAACCTCAACAACTTGGACATCTTGCGAACAGAAAACGTTGCTGTTTTCATTGTGCCCCTGTGAGATACAGCAGTATGACAAAGCCCATTTACAAGCTGGATTTGACTACTATAATTTGACTACTCTGCCCAATGCATTTCGCACACAGAGAATTAACACCGTTCCCAAAGCCACTGTTCACCTGAAGCTGTGAAAGAAACACAGCAGGAGCTGAGCTGAAAGCAGTTGTAAAAGCTTAACTGAGTTTGCAAAGAAAGGTCATTTCCGCAATCTTTGTAACCTGTTCCTGTCAGAACAGTCTTTTGAAGGACCGGAGCAAGTAATGTGCAATGTTACTATTTCCAGAGCGATCGAGGTCTTTCTAGGCTGGGATGAGTGATGCCCAGACTTCTCCAGTCCTTCTTTTGACCACTGAACCAGTCTGACGTCCTGTTTTATTGGCATCCTACTTGATTAGGGCCTCTCATTCTTTGCATCTGGACTGCGTCTTCATCACATGGACTCTTTGTGAGTGAGATCTCAAATACCTCTCTGCGTAGCTGCAGGTCTGAGACAGGCTCGTGACCCCCACTCTCAAGTCCTGTGCTAGCTTTGCACGGGTCGCACGCTCTGCGGCCTTGCCTTGTCATCCCTCAGGGGACTGCCACAAAGATTCATCTCACAAGCCGTTGCTCTGCCTCCACTTACCTCCCAAAATATCTGGAGCCCTCTACAGTCTGCCTCTGCTGTAGCATCCCATTGACTCGTCCTGCCACATTGTATTGCCCATCTGTATGGTTTTAAATAGGCCCCTCTGCTTTCCTGCGTGGTTGGGAGAAGCTGCCTGTAGCTGCCTGCCAGTGTAAAGCTGCTTAGTCATCTTCCTTAAAGTGCCTCCTGAGATGGTTCCTGTTGTGATGATTTCTGCAAAGAATTTACCAGGGAGTTAACGAATGCTCTCCAGAGCTATCTTAAAGATTTGCCAGTAAGCCCAAGAGGCTTGGGGCTCATGGGCCTTTTTTTTTTTTACCCCCTTCTTTTTTTCCTTTTCTTTTTCCTCCTCTAAAATGAGACTGAGGAAAGTGTGTCATCTAAAGCTCTTTCATTATCTGGGAGTCTTGTGTGTTAGCAACCTGTATTCTCTGCAATACCAGTGAGTACAGACTTGCTGCAGGGAAGGGGGATCTTTCACTCATAAGTTGTCCAGTCAATTACTGATACTGTGCTAAAATTACTGACAGGCTTGTGCCACTGCTAATCAGACAAATCGGTTAATAAAAGAGCAAATGTGTAGTCAGTACATAGCTTAAAGGAAACCATTTGAGTCTATACCATAAATTTCAGCAAATCTAGTAGTACAGTAATGCCAATGTATCTTTTCATTTTCCTTTGGGATTTTGACCTTTCCTCCTGCTTTATTCCTCCAGATACTTTGCAAATTGTACCTGAATTAAAAGAGGAGGGGAGGAGAAAAGGTTACTTCTCTGTATTTAATCTGACTGTTGTTCATTCTGTGAACATGCAGCCAGTGTGAAGTTGTGCCTGAAGATTGCAATTTGCATTTATAGAAATGGTGTTGAAGTTTGCTGCCTTTCAGATCCAGTCCAGGTCCAGCAATGAGAGCTGGGGACAGAGGCCAACAAGCTGAATACTGTTTGTCACTGCATTGAATCAAACTCTGTACTCGGATGCTTGTTTGAGGTGCTGGGTGAGTGCTCCTGTGAGCAGACCTGTGTCCTCACAGCTGCAGGTATTGACTCATTGTGGTGGGTTGACCCTGGCTGGACACCAGGTGCCCACAAAAGCTGCTCTATCACTCCCCTTCTCAACTGGTCAGGGGAGAGAAAATATAACAAAAAGCTCATGGGTCAAGGTAAGGGCAGGGAGAGATCACTCGCCAATTACAGTCACAGGCAAAACAGACTTGACTTGGGGAAATCGGTTTAATTTATTACCAATGAAATCAGAGTACGATGATGAGAAATAAAAACTAAATCTTAAAACACCTTCCCCCCATCCCTCACTTCTTCCCAGGCTCAACTTCACTCCCAATTTTCTCTACCTCCTGCCTGCCAGTGGCGCAGGGGGATGGGGAATGGGGGTTGTGGTCAGTTCATCACACATTGTCTCTGCTGCTCCTTTGTCCCCAGCGGGGAGGACTCCTCATGCTCTTCCCCTGCTCCAGCATGGGGTACCTCCCATGGGAGACAGTCCTCCACGAACTTCTCCAACGTGAGTCCTTCCCACGGGCTGCAGTTCTTCACAAACTGTTTCCAGCATGGGTCCCTTCCACGGGGTGCAGTCCTTCAGGAGCAGACTGCTACAGCGTGGGTCCCCCATGGGGTCACAAATCCTGCCAGCAAACCTGCTCCAGCATGGGCTCGTCTCTCTCCACTGGTCCACAGGTCCCACCAGGAGCCTGCTCCAGTGTAGGTTTCCCACGGGGTCGCAGCCTCTTTCGGGCATCCACCTGCTCCGGCATGGGGTCCTCCACGAGCTGCAGGTGGATATCTGCTCCACTGTGGACCTCCATGGGCTGCAGGGGGACAGCCTGCCTCACCATGGTCTTTACCACGGGCTGCAGGGGTATCTCTGCTCCGGTGCCTGGAGCNCTTTATTCCTCCAGATACTTTGCAAATTGTACCTGAATTAAAAGAGGAGGGGAGGAGAAAAGGTTACTTCTCTGTATTTAATCTGACTGTTGTTCATTCTGTGAACATGCAGCCAGTGTGAAGTTGTGCCTGAAGATTGCAATTTGCATTTATAGAAATGGTGTTGAAGTTTGCTGCCTTTCAGATCCAGTCCAGGTCCAGCAATGAGAGCTGGGGACAGAGGCCAACAAGCTGAATACTGTTTGTCACTGCATTGAATCAAACTCTGTACTCGGATGCTTGTTTGAGGTGCTGGGTGAGTGCTCCTGTGAGCAGACCTGTGTCCTCACAGCTGCAGGTATTGACTCATTGTGGTGGGTTGACCCTGGCTGGACACCAGGTGCCCACAAAAGCTGCTCTATCACTCCCCTTCTCAACTGGTCAGGGGAGAGAAAATATAACAAAAAGCTCATGGGTCAAGGTAAGGGCAGGGAGAGATCACTCGCCAATTACAGTCACAGGCAAAACAGACTTGACTTGGGGAAATCGGTTTAATTTATTACCAATGAAATCAGAGTACGATGATGAGAAATAAAAACTAAATCTTAAAACACCTTCCCCCCATCCCTCACTTCTTCCCAGGCTCAACTTCACTCCCAATTTTCTCTACCTCCTGCCTGCCAGTGGCGCAGGGGGATGGGGAATGGGGGTTGTGGTCAGTTCATCACACATTGTCTCTGCTGCTCCTTTGTCCCCAGCGGGGAGGACTCCTCATGCTCTTCCCCTGCTCCAGCATGGGGTACCTCCCATGGGAGACAGTCCTCCACGAACTTCTCCAACGTGAGTCCTTCCCACGGGCTGCAGTTCTTCACAAACTGTTTCCAGCATGGGTCCCTTCCACGGGGTGCAGTCCTTCAGGAGCAGACTGCTACAGCGTGGGTCCCCCATGGGGTCACAAATCCTGCCAGCAAACCTGCTCCAGCATGGGCTCGTCTCTCTCCACTGGTCCACAGGTCCCACCAGGAGCCTGCTCCAGTGTAGGTTTCCCACGGGGTCGCAGCCTCTTTCGGGCATCCACCTGCTCCGGCATGGGGTCCTCCACGAGCTGCAGGTGGATATCTGCTCCACTGTGGACCTCCATGGGCTGCAGGGGGACAGCCTGCCTCACCATGGTCTTTACCACGGGCTGCAGGGGTATCTCTGCTCCGGTGCCTGGAGCACCTCCTCCCCTGACCTTGGTGTCTGCGGAGTTGTTCCTCATATTCTCACTCCTCTCTCCGGCTGCAGTCACACAGTTGTTTCCCCTGCGTGCCCCCCCCCCCCCCTTTTTTTCCAAAAGGCGTTCCTCCCTCCCCCTTTGGGCCGCCCCTTGG
>VYZW01060835.1:44034-74794 GCA_013401315.1 Balaeniceps rex
CTCCTCCCCCTCCTTCTTCACTGACCTTGGTGTCTGCAGAGTTGTTCCTCTCCATGTTCTCACTCCTCACTCCAGCTGCAGTTTACGTCCCATCACTTTTTTTTTTTCCCCTCCTTCTTAAATATGTTATCCCAGAGGCACTACCACTGTCGCTGATGGGCTCGTCCTTGGCCAGCAGTGTGCCTGTCTTGGAGCCAGCTGGCATTGGCTCTGTCAGACATAGGGGAAGCTTCTAGCAGCTTCTCACAGAAGCCACCCTTGTAGCCCCCTTGCTACCAAAACCTTACCACACAAACGCAGTACACTCCTAGACCCCAATGCTGGCCACCTTCTCCAGGCTCCTGTAAGAGCACTGGCATTTCAGAAAAAGCACCCATATTCTGCCCTGCTTTGAATGTTAGGTAATCAGTCAGCTGGTCTTGAATGCTTACAGGACCACTGCTACTATATTATCCACATATATTGCAGTCCTTAATGTGTTTGTCCTCATGTGGCCACTCTTACCTGTTGAAGTGCTGTTATCTATGTTTTCTTCATGGAGGGCCAAGTCTGTAGTGTGCAGGTCTGTTGGAAAAAACAGCACAAAATGAAGATGCTGTGGCCACCTAACACAGACAGCTCTGTGTAGGTCCCCTCTCTTCCTTTGTCTGTTGAAGCTATGCTTGCATTGCATGCCTGAACTGACTTTGAACCCAGACACTGTCATGGCAGTCCTCTGCTGTCTCTTTTTTTCTGTGTACAAATCAATAGATATCCTACGGAAGGTCAAACAGTTTAGTTAATGTTGTGTGGTGGCCTTTGCGTGGGAAAGGAACGAAGGAGGAGGGTTCCCATGCTTGGGGTGGAAGGGAAAGCTGATGATACTTTTTTCTAGTTTTTGGCTGCTGCCTCTGAGACCAAGTTTCTTCATGCATTTCTGTGTTCCCCTTGGTGCGCTCTCTGTGGAAAGGGGTCCACAGGTGACCAGGATGTTTGGTTTTTATCTAATCCTATGTAGTTTCAAGACCATGAGTAAAGCAGTACAGGCATAATGGTGTTATCCTGTAGCATGTTACAGCATAAGCTTCATTCAGGCTTGACCCAGCAGTATTTGGGCTATGCGGGGATAGGGGTGACCTGTCCCAGAGGAGGGGATAGGGGTGACCTGTCCCAGAGGAAGAAGACCACCTCTGCTGTAAATGGTGCCTCAGCTAAGCATCCACATGGGGAAGATTAAATACAGGATTTCACAGGCTATAGCTAGTGTCATCCTGAGTCCTGCTGTTACTCTTGTAGCGATGGGCAGTGCTGTGGGAAGGTTTTTATGGGATGGTAGGAATAAGCGAGAGAGATGGTTGGAGGCAGTATTGATGCAGATGGGTAGCAACACGGAGACTGTTCCTTTTGTTGCATGATTGCAGAATCACAAAATGGTTTGGGTTGGGACCTTTAAAGATCATCTAGTCCAACCCCCCTGCTGTGGGTAGGGACATCTTCCACTACATCAGGTTGCTCAAAGCCCCGTCCAACCAGACCTTGAATGCCTCCAGGGATGGGGCATCCACAACCTCTCTGGGTAACCTGTTCCAGTGTCTCACCACCCTCGTAGTGAAGAATGTCTTCCTTTTGTCCAATCTAAACTTTACCCTCTTTCAATTTAAAACTGTTGCCCCTTGTCCTGTTGCTACAGGCCCTGGTAAAAAGTCTCTCTCAATCTTTCTTGTAAGCCCCCTTTATTGCGGCCTTTCAGTACTTAAGGTCTCCCCGGAGCCTTCTCTTCTCCAGGCTGAACAACCCCAACTCTCTTAGCCTTTTGTCACGGGAGAGGTGTTCCATGCCTCTGAGCATTTTTGTGGCCTTCCTCTGGACCCGCTCCAACAGGTCGATGTCTGTCTTGTGCTGGGGACCCCAGAGCTGGACGCAGTACTCCAGGTGAGGTCTCACCAGAGCGGAGTAAAGGGGGACAATCGCCTCCCTCAACCTGCTGGCCATGCTTCTTTTGATGCAACCCAGGACACAGTTGGCTTTCTGGGCTGCAAGCACACACTACCAGCTCATGTCTAATTTTATTGTCCATCAGTATCCCCTGGCAGCTCAGCCGCTGTGGCCACAGGGCAGGAGAAGTGCTCGAACAGCTCGTGGGCTGTGTGCCAGCGCTGCACCCAGCACGAGAGGGCATGCAGAGAAGGGCCAAGGAGCAACCACCCATCTTCAGAGCCCATCTGACTGGCACAGCCCATGTGCAGAAGTGGGGAGTCCTGTGGTGTCATGAAGAGTCCAGACACCGGTGTGTCGTGACTCGATGTCACATCTTCTCCCTGCATCTCTGTTGCTTATCAAATATGTCATGTTTCTCCATGGGAGGGAGGGATGGCAGCTCTTCCCAAAACGCTGCTTCCTTTTTTCAGCCCAAGAGTCCGTTACACAACTGGAGACATTGAAGGAAAGAACAAAAAAAAAAAAACCCTGCAGCCTTTAAGAAGAGTGTGAAATCTTGCTTTTCAGACTGTCGGCTGTTCTCTAGGCAATAAAGTTGGGAAAACCTCTTACAAGCTTATTTATTCCATTGCAGAATACAGGATTGCCAGTGTCTTTTCTTCAAAAGTATCTGATCCTGGCTGTTGCTGAGCTCCGCTGGCAAGGCAGAAAAGCCTGTTATCAAGACAAGACTTTATTTTTTTTATGTGGGATTTGAGATGTGTTTACCTGGGCCCCTGTAGCCTGGAACAAGTTGACTTTCAAGCAGAACTCTGGCTGTAGGTGTGGGAGGGCAGAGGTTTTCTCAAAATGTGTGCTCTTGGTGGATTAGCACGTTCTCCATGAGGAAGCAGGCGCTGTTCTGTAGCACAGTGTTTGAGTAGCAGAACTTTATTACATGAAAGGTTAAAAAACAGGTCTGGAGCCAAATCTGACCTTTCTGCTGTCAAGCTGAGATGTTGTGACTATTCTGGTAAGGGAAGTCGCAGAGGGTTGTGGTTCCAGCCGTGCTGAGATTTAGGTGGGATGTCTTCACTGTAGTGGGCTGTGTCAGCTTTATGGGGTCAAGCAAAGCTGGCAATGTCCGTGTCTTCATTAGTAATTTTTTCTCTTTTTTTCACAACAGCTGCCTGAAGCTGCTTGTGTCCTTGCTGTTAGGTGGGAGAAAAGGTGGAATGTGTTAATGCACATCAAATATCTAGGCTAACTTTCCTTTTTATTGCTAGCACGGACATGCCCACTGCTACCTAGCAGGCATAGGCATCGTGTCACCTTCAGGGTATTGATTTACTGGGAGGTTAGGAGGGCTGTTGCCCTTCTTCCATGCTGTGCGCTGTTAGGCACCATTCCCCACCCCATCACCACATGCTTTTTGACATCTCATTTGCCATAGCTAATCTAATCGTCCCCCAGCAAGGATGTGGGTGTGTTTTGGCAGCTTTGCAGGGGTGGGAATTAGGAATAATGGCTTCCTGTGGCCAGATAACTGTTACCTTTTATCCTGCTTTGCAGGAGGGTGTTGGGAGACAGGTAGAACTTGTGTGTACCAGTTTGAGCAGTAATCCGGTGGTAGCACCAGGATTGAGTGTTGGGGAGCTACTGTGGGTTTATCGCCTCATGCAACTGGCAACGTGACATCCCTCAGTTAACCCACAGTCACGTGTGAGGTCTGGGCAGAGCTGGAGGAATGAATGTGATTCCAATACAAACCTTCTTCCTTCCTTCCTTCCTTCTCTCTCAGTCATAGCTGCCTGCACCTTGCAGAACATATGGCTTTCCTCACTGCTGCTTGGTTTGGAGGGCCAGGAACTGTGCAGACGTGAACCCAGTTAGGTATCTGTGGATGCCACCATAGCCTGGCCCTGTTAAAGAGAGAAGAAATAATGCCTGCTTTAAAATTATGCATGTCTACAGCTTGAGAACAGCGAGGGCTCGTATAACTGCTGCCGGCTCCACATGCAATATGCAAGAAGGTATCTTGCACTTGGTGAGCCAAGTGTGGCATGCCTTTTATAGATCAGGATTTAATGATGATCTAGTGAGCTCTTAAACTGAGGGAACTTGCATTTTTTGTTGTTTTAAACGCTTCAGATATATTTTTATCTCACACTTTATACAGCTGCTATAGCTGTGGGTATCTTTTGTCATCATATCCCCATCTGACTTGAAAGAAAAGCAAGTGTTTGCATCTTGGACATGGCTGTTGGATTTCATTAGATGACAGGACTCAAAAGTAAACAGATCTCAAAGTTGGCATGCTCTGGCAAACCTGCAGCTTAGGTACCGTGGAGCTGACCTCCACGCACAGAGCTCTGGAAGAATCGGTGTTCCTGCCTCTGCAGCTGAAAAAACCCCAAAAAACTAAAAAGACCTCTCTCTCTCCCCACTTCCCTTAATCTCTTGTCTGGCAGGGAGCAGAGAGGAAGATCAGGGACGAAGAGCGAAAGCAAAGCAAAAGAAAAGGCAAGTGCACTGACCCCAGCTCTCAGTTGAATGCCTGTAAGTAGAAATTATTCTATCAGTATTTTAAATATTGGATCTCGTTTTGGCTACAAATAACTTGTGCAGTAGAAAGCTTAAGTCAATTTTTATCCCCTGTGGAATAGTGCTTGTTCTAAGTAGTTGCTTATGGAGTCATTAATTGTGTTTTGCAACATACTGGGTAACTTAGGACTTCACTTCTACATAGTTCTTCCTGTCCAAGACAGGGTCCTGCTGCATATGCAACCAGGTATGGGTTTTAGTAGTTGAAGTGACAGGGTGAGGGTGGGATTTTTGGGCACTGATGGAGCCCCTACAGCTCCAGGTGACAGTGAGAAGTGGAGATGTTCTAAATCTTTCCAGCTTGATCCTAAACTTAGGCTTTAACTTATGTTAAAAATGTGTTTACAACTCTGCAGCAAGGCAGTGGCAGCCTTGGGACTGAGCCTTCAGTCTTCCAGCCCTACGCTCACTCTTCTAGAGCAAAGTGGTCCTTAGTAAATAATTTCAATAGAAGTTGCTTCTGCACATGTGAAGGATGTGAAGGCCTCAGCACTGTAGTATGTACAGGCTGTGGAGCTTCTTCCTGCTGAGCATCTTTCGTGTAACTGCTGCAGATATCTGCAACAGATCCTGCGTTTGGATGACTAGTTATTCACTAGCAGAGCTGCTTAGGGGAAAATGTATCTCCCTGTTCTTCCTTTGCATGGGGCAGGTGCATGCTCTCCCTTGCTCTGATCAGTGTGCTTGTTAGAGCTGTGCTATTAACAGTCCAGCTGGTTCAACAAGCATGCACCTCACAGCTTGCTAGGCAGGATATTCCTGATGCAGCACGTGCAGGCTGCTGGAGCAGCTTCAGAAGAAGATAACGCTACAAGGGAACCCATTTGCTCAAGGGCAGTTGCAGAAAGGGCTGGGTTTTTGGTTTTTTTGGGTTTTTTTTGTTTTGTTTTGTTTTGTTTTTTTCCTCAAAGTACATCGTGAAAGGTAGGTTTTAGCACACTGTTACCATTTCACAAATGTAGTAGCCCCAACAGCTCCCAAAAGATTACTGCATGCAGCCCTTTGCATAATGGCTGGAAAGTGCAAACAGTTTCAATACAGATTTCCAGGATCTTATGATTTTACAAAAGCTGCTTTCCAATATGAATTTCCTAGGCTTGGGATTAGACTGATGTGACCTTTATTTTCCTGGAAAGTACAATCCATTGCTGTTTAGTTCTTGTGTGGGAAGTTTTTGATTGCTTTAAGCCATAAGCTGCTATACCCAGCTCCAGGATCACAAATGGCATGTGTGCATCAACTCATCAACAGCAGAAATAGTTGTGGCTTTTGGTCAAAGTTATTTTTACAGGGATTGAGCAATCTTTTAAAAAATCAGTTTTTCAAGCAAAGAAAAAGTGTATTTCCCACTGGGGACATGAGAAGTGAAGTGTTTTGTTTGTAGCTGGTTTGACCCAAAGTGGAGATGTTTCCACTTGGTAAAATGAAGTCTTCGGTCAGGGTCAGTTTGACATGAACGTGTCTGAAGTGCAGTTTAAGGCACCTCCTGCCTCACTCTCTCCCAAGTGGGTCTTTGTGTGTGAAGTCTGTCCACCTGGTGGCTTGTGGCACGTCAGCTGGTGTGAGAGCCAAAGTGCTCTGTGGGAGACAGTGCTGGTCCTGCTGGAGGATGAACTGGGGTCTGGCAGCTTGAGGTGACCAGGATGAACAATGAGATGAACAAAAATGTAAAATTTGAAAGTGTGGAACCAAAAAGTAACTCTAAATGTAGAATCTTGCAAGAAACAGTGTTTGTACCACCTCTGTAGTGTGATAGTGCTTCTGTGGTGCTGTTTCTTTGAGAGGCTCCCAACTGGAACTATGTGGGTTGCAAATTGTCTCTTTGTTTGTCTTCTTTCTGCCTTCCTGGTATAGGAAATCCAGCAACCTGCTGAGGGAACAGATAGGGAGAAGGGGGGACTTGGACTAGCTTTTGCCCTCTGTTTGGGTGGTTTGCTTGGTACATGGAAGACCTAGGTTCCTCTGTTGGAGTGAGTGGCCAGACCATTCTCCAGCCTAGTTTAATATCTGAACAAAGTCAAGCAGCTCACTTGGAGAGATGGAGCAAACTTCTACTACTCTGTGAAACAAGCTGTTTCCTCAGGGTCCGGGCCCTCATCTGAGGGCTAGACAACCCAGGTTCAAACTCCTCTACCACAGGAGCTTCTCCCTTTGACCCTGGCTACAGAGTACCCTTGTTCAACAGTGCATGTGCCTTTTAAATGATGTATGAAAGCCACAGCCCCTTCAGTGCCTTCACTATCCTCTATTCCAATCTTCGGTCTCTGCAGTTTCTGATGTCAAAGTGCCCATGCTTCCCTCACACAAACGTACGGACATCACCATCTTCAAGCCCTTCATGGATCTAGACACTCAGCCAGTCCTTTTCATTCCTGACGTTCACTTTGCAAATCTTCAGCGTGGGGCTCATGTAAGTAAAGCTCACGGGTGTGGGGATGAGGAGGCTACGGGATGTATTTGCAAAAAGCCTGGGATGCATGCATATGAAATGCCAGATTGTCTGCATTGATGCTGTAAACAAATATAGGCTGATTCTCATGTGAGCAAGAGATGTTGCTCCTAGATGCATTGGCTGAAGTTAACTGGCGATGTTTTCTGATTAAATTATTTTCCTATGAACTCCTGTTTCCGTGAACCTGAAGGGATTTTTCCACAGCATGTCCAGATGAGAGTTCATTGAATGAACTGCAGGCTGATTTTCTCTTGTAAAGTCTGTTGGGTTCCTGGTGCACTGCTGTAGAACACAGGCTCCTCCAGCCTGCTGCTGCAGGGTGAAAATCTGTTCTGTGGAACTGGGAAGTGTGTGAGCTCTGTGATCAGCTGCCAGAGCACCCTGCCTCAGCATTCCTGGAAAGTCCCAGCTGACAGGAAACTGGAAAGGAAAAAATTAGAGTGCAACCAAGTTTCAAAATCTTGAACTTTCCTCTGCTGGGAGTTCTGACATGCTCTAACATAACCTAAACCTTACTTGTTAAGAGCATTGCCTAAACTCCTAGTGGGGATGGAGATAAACTTTTATCCATAAGGCTGTCTTGTCTGCGTTTTCCTATGAAGGCTCTAGTGCTGAGGTCTGTCAGAAGACTCTACACCAGTCCATATAGAAAGCTGGTTAGCTCTTGTATATTCCTGTCTGTCTCATTTGAGATCCTTTAATTTTTCTTTATGGAAAAAAAGGTAAAGAAGATGCTTACTGGCTTTTGGAAGATTGAGCCAAAGTGTCGTTTGATACAGGGTTGAAAGATAGTAAGAGGAAATGAATTACAGTTCTGGATAAAATTTTCACAACCCTAAGTGCAAGTATTTGTGTATTAAAATGAAGGCCAATGTTTATTGCTCAGACCAAAGCATGTTTCTTCTACTAGTGTAGCTGTGGCTGGCTCCCTACTTGACAGCCTTGGTTTCCCCTATGTCCCGTACTGATGCGCTTACGAGTGAGTTGGGTGGATGAGCCATCTACCTATCCCTTGCAGCTCCTGCCATGGGCTCAGGGGTTCCCTCTCCTTTGACTTGATGCTGTTGGACCTCTGCTCATGCCAGATGCAGCAGGATTGTTGTTCTACGACAGTGACTCTTTAATGCAAACAGAGCTATTTGCTAAGTCACTATTAACAGATAGCACTTAGAGGCATGGGGAGAGCATCGCCAACAAGACCGTGTTACACCAGCTAATGGGTCTGTCCTTATGCAACTTTGTTTTGTAGCGTTCAGAGCCCTTTGTAGTGTTTTCCGAGGACTGAGTACCACATAAGGTTCTCACTAGCTAGCTAATTCAGCATATGTTTTTCTGCATACGTCAAGAAAATTTCTTTGTTTTAAAAGGTCCTTCCTGTTGCTTCAGAAGAATTGGAAGGTGAAAGGTAAGAGCTGTGCTACTTCAACCTACTGAAGTCTTGCCCTCCGACAGAGGGGTAAGTCTATGTATTTGTACCACTGCTAACTTTTTGCCCTGTCAATGACAGCTCCAACCTGAAGAGAGGAGCTTATATTGGTGAAGAGGACTTTATTGCCACTCCGAATAAGATGTCCAGAATAGAAGAACCAAAAAGAGGTATTATTTTCTTCTTTCAGAGACTGAATTACTGGAGTATTTGTCCATCATGATAGAGGGATGTATCTGAGGTTAAAGAGTTGTTTTAATTTATTTTGGAGTATACCTTAGCCTGATTTTTCTGGCTTTGAGTAGTAATAGAAAGAGTTTGTATATGAGGATATAGTTCAGCTCTGCAAATCTTTTACAGTGTCAGAATTTCTGGGTTTTTCTGCCAACTCAGACACTAATTGGCTCTGAACCTGTAAGGAAAGAGACTCAGAGGAGGTGAGCAGCTTACCAATCTCCTTGGTGGATTGGGGGAGAGAATTCATCGTGTAATCCACTACAAAACACTTTGGAAATCTTCTCTAGGACTTAAAGCAATGAATGCCAAGAACTGGTTCTGGGTATAAAACTGTTGCATCTTTCATGGTGCTAGAAAATGGGCTATTCACCGCTGAGAGCCAAACTGAGAGAATATTCTGCTTATTTTTCACCTGTTGTCTACCTTTGCAATTTGATGTGGGATTGGATGTTGCTGTGGTGTTGTGGAAGGAGATGAGAGGTCGCTTTGGAGATGTAGAGGATTATCTGCCTGATGACAGTCGGGTGTGGAAGGACCATGACAAAGCTTAAAGTATTAAAAGAGGAGGATTAAACTTGTGATGCAGCGAAGGTTAAGTCTAGCAAGTCTGACCTTAATGGGGCTGCGTTTCTGTAGTCTGGATAAACTAGTAAGGAAGGATGGATTTTATAAAAGGAAATTAGAGTTGGTTTTTCTGCTATAAAACAAGACCCATGGGATTCTCTCTCCTTTGGCTGGTGTATCATCCAACCTGTGCTGTAACTGAGAGTGTGTGTGTGTGTGCTGTCCTCATTTTTTAAATCTACAGTCCTTCTTTTTTAAACCTGCCTTTAGCAGAGGAAATCCATCAAGGTGCTGTGCTGTCCTGAGTTCACCTTGTTCAATTAGATATGCCAGTAATTGTTCCGTGTTGCAGATGTGTCAAAGCTGTGGCTGGTGAACCCTTGTAAACAATCCAGGCTGCAATACCTAGTCATTAGAAGATGGATTAAAGACAGCAAAGCTGTTAAGGTCTAAGCGTTCTTGCTCTCATGGCTTATTCCTCAGCCTTAATGCAGCTTTTAATGAGGCTGATGTTACATACAATGACTCTCTGCTAGCTTGAGAACGCTGGGGATGCTTACCTAATTGGGTTTCTTACTCTTTCGTTCCCCTCCTAGCAGGAGACTAAGTCTGCATTTTATGTCAGCTGTGGTGGTATGAGTCTTATTGAAACATGGCAAGGGGTAGGAAGAGAGATGAGACAGCGCAGGAGGAGCAGAGGACTGTACAAATAAATTATTTAAAAATGAGGCAGTGGCTAGGATGGCTTCACCTGCTATGGTAGCATCTGTCAAATCAGTTTATTGTGCAAAGTCTTATGACCTGTGTGATATGGAGGGACCCAAGAGTCTCACAGCTCTGTGTTTTGTGTTCTTCCTTTCCATATTTCAAATATGACCTTATTTCAAATAATAGAGAAAATACCAAATAGAGAGAAATTTAAAAGTATTTTGACTATAAAAATGCTTGAGCATGCAGGATTTCTGTGTGCAAAAAGTGTGTTTTGAGCTAACCCAGCTATACATGTTCGTGATGCAATCTTCAATGTATATTGAAGGTATGTATGTATATCGCTTCATAAGATCCTCAGTGTATGTTACTGTGTGCTTAGCCACTATCATATACAGATCTTTTCTGAGGATCAATTATGCAGTTAATTCCTCTCTCCGATTTGCTTTTCAGTGTTGCTGTATGTCCGAAAAGAGTCAGAGGAAGTCTTTGATGCACTAATGTTAAAGACACCGTCTCTGAAAGGTCTGATGGAAGCGGTAAGTAATAAGGCTGGTTTACAGTCCTTGCCTCCAGTTTGAGAAAAAGTGCGTGTAGTCCCTGGCTATCCAGTCCTTATACACTGGCCAGTCACAGGAGCTAGACTCTCAATCGCAGCTTGTGTCCACATATTCGTGCTCTTCTTGATAAGAAGAATAAGGCTGATTTCCTTTCAATAACTGGAAATTAATGTAAATAATGCTTTAATTCATTATAAAAGGGAAGCTTCCTGAAGTCCCTTAAAGTACCTTACCCCACATCTGTGGGGTCTGGGTGTAAGAAGGTGTTTCTCAGCCTTCGTGAAAATCCAGGTGTGTCAAGCTTGATGACTGGATACCTGAGATAGTCCCAAAATGACAGGCGCTGCTGGAGAGAGAGCCGCCTAGGCTTGCTTCTTATGCAGGCTCTGCTTCGGCCAAGCTGCAGAAGCAGCTGTGTGGGTCTTTTCCTAGCTGCATCAAAAAACGGTCAACAGACTCCCACTGTGGATGTCCCTCATGTCAGCGAGGGTATTTTAATTAGAAGATGAAGTGATTTCCAGAATGTGTTCAGTGGCTTGGGTTTATTTCAGTCTTTCAAAGCCTTGTTTGGGGGCTTCCCTTCCCCTTTCATAACCTGTTTATGAAGAGCTCCAAGTCCCAGCTTCTGAGTGTGCTTGAAGACTTTTATATACCTGTGCACATGCGTGTGAAATTGCTCTCTGGTACTTGACTTCCAAAATAGCCTTCCACTACCCCTGCTGCTGCAGTGTCGCAAAGGAAATACAGAGCTTAATGCCAAGGAATGGTGTAATGTTTGGCACGAGCTCAAGACTGACGTTTCTAGCTGCCTCTTTCTGTGACTAATGCCTCGTCGATGCTCAGAGGGCAGAGGCTTTGGGGCTGTACAGCTAGGTCTTGCCATTAGCTTTGGGACCCAGAGATGGTTCTGTAACCTGAAGCTCTCTCTTCCTGGCTGTGGGGCTTTGCCAGCACAGGCGGGCTGGAGGTGGGGACTAATGGGGAGGGGGATTGAAGGCTATGAAGTCCTCCCTTACCCCATGGTCCTGAAGAGAAGCTGCATCTTTGTTGTTTCACTTGGACTTCTTAAAGCAAGGAACCAAGAGCTCACAACTGTGCTTTTGCATCCTGAAACGGCATATTGGTTTGGTACTTGCTGTCAGTGTGATAGAGCAGTTTGCCAAAGTAAACCAGGCTTAGGTTACTGACCTTGTGACTTTCTGGAGGTTTGTACAGTGAAGTGCCATGTTAGTGGCTGTGGTTTCACACTAAGGTCACCCTGCTGGGAAAGGGGGGGACATTTCTGATCGGCTCATGTCCTTAGCAGCAGAGGTCTTCACTCTGTTGCTATTTTCTTCCTGCACCAGCCGCTGTGATGACTAGTTTTCACTTGATCCCTCTGACACTGAATTTAAAAATGGTTTTGGTATGCTAAGAGAATCACGAGCCAAGAGAGGATGAGAACCAGGGTGTGGGGTGGGTTTTTGATGTGTGGGCTTTCTGGTGTGGGGGCAGGGGGTTGCTGTGTGAGAAGTCAGTGGCCAGGTTTAGAACATGGTTAAATTTTTTGCACAGAAGTTGGCAAACTGCAGAGGAGGGTTTCTCATCTCTCTCCATCCTTTATTGGATGCAGGGGGAAACAAAGTGACAAAGGTTGAGGAAAAGGCTGAGGTACTTAATGTCGTCTTTGCCTCAGTCTTTAATAGTCAGACCAGTTGTTGTCAGGGTGAGCTGGAAGAGCTGGAAGACAGGGACGGGGAGCAGAATGAAACCCCCATAATCCAAGGGGAAATGGTTAGTGACCTGCTACACCACTTAGACACGCACAGGTCTATGGGGCCAGATGGGGTCCACCCAAGGGGACTGAGGGAGCTGGCAGAAGAGCTCACCAAGCCACTTTCAATCCTTTATCAGCAGTCCTGGCTAACCAGGGAGGTCCCAGTCATCTGGAAGTTAGCAAATGTGACTGTTCTGGTTTAGCCCCTGTTGGCAACCAAGCACCACACAGCTGCTTGCTCACCCTCCCCCCCGGTGGGATGGGGGAGAGAATCGGAACGGCAAAAGTAAGAAAACTCATGGGTTGAGATAAGAACAGTTTAATAAATAAAATAATAATAATAGTAAAAAAATTGCAGTGAAAAGGAGAACGAGAGAGAGAAACAAAACCCGGGGGGGGCGGGGGGAAGTGATGCAACTGCTCACCACCCGCCAACCGACACCCAGCCCGTCCCTGAGCAGTGATCGCTGCCCCCCTGGCCAACTTCCCCCAGTTTATATACTAAGCATGATGTCATATGGTATGGAACAGCCCTTTGGACAGTTTGGATCAATTATCTTGGCTGTGCCGCCTCCCAGCTTCTTGTGCACCTGGCAGAGCGTGGGAAGCTGAAAAAGTCCTTGACTAGGGTGAGCACTACCTAGCAACTACCAGAAACATCAGTGTGTTATCAGCATTATTCTCATCCTAAATTCAAAACTATGCCAGCTACTAGGAAGAAAATTAACTCTATCCCAGCTGAAACCAGGACAGTGACACTCATCTACAAGAAGGGCTGGAAGGAGGATCCGGGGAACTACAAGCCTGTCAGTCTGACCTTGGTGCTGAGGAAGGTTATGGAGCAGATCATCTTGAGTGCCATCATGAGGCACATACAGGAGAACCAGGTGATCAGGCCCAGTCAGCATGGATTTACGAAAGGCAGGTCCTGCTTGACCAACCTGATCTCCTTCTATGGCAGGGTGACCCACTTAGTGGACAAGGGAAAGGCTGTGGATGTTGTCTACCTGGACTTTACTAAAGCCTTTGGCACCATTTCCCGCAGCATTCTCCTGGAGAAACTGACTGCTCGTGGCTTGAATGGGTGTACTCTTCGCTGGGTAAAAACTGGCTGGATGGCTGGGCCCAAAGACTTGCGGTGAATGGTGTTAAATCTAATTGGTGGCCGGTTACAAGTGGTGTTCCCCAGGGCTCAGTAATGGGGCCAGTTCTGTTTAATATCTTTATCAGTGATCTGGACGAAGGGATCAAGTGCACCCTCAGTAAGTTTGCAGATGACACCAAGTTGGGCAGGAGTGTTGATCTGCTTGCGGGTAGGAAGGCTCTACAGAGGGATCTGGACAGGCTGCATCGATGGGACGAGGCCAATTGTATGAGGTTCAACAAGGCCAAGTGCCGGGTCCTGCACTTGGGTCACAACAACTCCATGCAGCGCTACAGGCTTGGGGAAGAGTGGCTGGAAAGCTGCTTGGCGGAGAGGGATCTGAGGGTGTTGGCCCACTGAATATGAGCCAGCAGTGTGCCCAGGTGGCCAAGAAGGCCAAGAGCATCCTGGCTTGTATCAGGAATAGTGTGGCCAGCAGGACTAGGGAAGAGATTGTCCCCCTGTACTTGGCACTGGTGAGGCCGCATCTTGAATACTGTGTTCAGTTTTGGGCCCCTCACTACAAGATAGAGATTGAGTTGCTGGAGCGTGTCCAGAGAAGGGCAATGAAGCTGGTGAAGGGTTTAGAGCACAAGTCTGATGAGGAGCGGCTGAGGGATCTGGTGTTGTTTAGCCTGGAGAAGAGGAGGCTGAGGGGAGACCTTATCACTCTCTACAACTACCTGAAAGGAGGTTGTAGTGAGGTGGGTGTCGGTCTCTGCTCCCAAGCAACAAGCGATAGGACAAGAGGAAATGGCCTCAAGTTGCATCAGGGGAGGTTTAGATTGGATATTAGGAGAAACTTCTTTACAGAAAGGGTTGTCAAGTATTGGAACAGGCTGCCCAGGGAAGTGGTCGAGTCCCCATCCCTGGAGGTATTTAAAAGACATGTAGATGTGGTGCTCAGGGCCATGGTTCAGTGGTGGACTTGGCAGTGTTAGGTTAACGGTTGGTCTTGATGATCTTAAAGGTCTCTTCCAACCTAAATGATTCTATGATTCATCTGTAGGCTTATGCTATAGTTCAGGATTTAGTATTGCCTTTATAGGGCAGAGCAGTTGTTTTCATCTGCAGACCTTTTTTTTTTTTTTTTGTTGTTGTTCCTTTCTGTAAGATAGTAAGTGGAAGACAATGCCAGCAGTCTCCTTGCTTCACCAATGCTTGCTTTCTTTTGTTCTAGATATCTGACAAGTATGACGTTCCTTTTGATAAAATAGGAAAAATCTTCAAAAAATGTAAAAAAGGGTGAGTATGTACCTATGCAGCAACTGTCTAAGAATGTGAACTCCTGTTTTCAAACCTGTAGGCAAATTTGCGTTATAATTCCTCCATGCATTGTACATACGCAAATGCCATTTGCGGATACGTGTGCGTGCACACAACGTACACACGTTCCAACGTCATTCATAGAGCTGAAGACCGGAAGGATCCTATAGAAGTATGTAGTCTGACTTGTGGGTAAATACAAGTCACGGAACCTGAGTCAATTGTTATTTGAACCAGAGTTGATCATGTCAGAGGAAGAAGAGTTCAGTTTGTTTAAAGACTCCCAGTGACGAAGAACCTACTTCAATCCATGTTAAATTGTTCCAGTGGTTAACTGCACTCACTATGTCTGAATTTGGCTACAATTACTAAACCTGGTTGTCTTTCTGTGGGCTAAATTGAAGAGGATTTTATTGTGAAGTGCCCGTTCCCCACAGTAGGCCACACTCCACCATCTTTTTATTTTTTGGCATAAATAATTGAGTTCCTGAGCATTGTCTGCTTTGGTTTTCCTTGTAACCTCTCAGTAATTTTCTTGGTTTTTCTCTGAAGTCACTTCAGTTTCTCAGCCCCTTCCCCAAAGCCCCTCTGGCCAGAAAATTACATCCTTTAATCACCTTTGGAATGTAGTTTCAAGGGTCGTGCTTTCAGAGCAGAATTACTTCACCAGAATAACTGCAAAAGTTTCAAATTGATGGTAGCTAAACCACTGCTAAGGACAACTGTGTGTGTGTGCACGTGCACACTCACATGCGTGTGTGCACACAGACATACAGGTCTTGACCTTTCTGGCAAATGAAAGAAGTGGCCAAGCATCGGAGATTTCTTCCCTGCAAGCTCTGTAGGGTTCTGTGCTGATTGTTTATAACTGTCAAACAAACCAGTTCAGAGCCCCAAGGTTGCCCAAGTGTCTGTAGCTTCAGAAAGATTTCTGCCAGTTCCAAGATCTGTCTCCCTCCCTGGTCCAGGAGCCAGACTTAACCCTTTCGTTCAGATCCTAGAAGCACAGCTGAAAGCCTTGATGGCGGGTTTAGGTAAGGACAGATAGATCTGCTGTAGGAAGCAATGAGTCAGAGATAGGTGAGCAGGGATCTTGCATTACACCTGGACAGTCCAGGCTCTCTGAGGTTTGAAGGCACCTTTGCTGTCTTTGGCATTTAGGACTGTAATATATCCCTGATTTATTTTTCCAGAATTCTGGTCAACATGGACGATAACATCGTGAAACACTATTCTAATGAAGATACCTTCCAGTTGCAGATTGAAGAAGTTGGAGGATCTTACAAGCTCACTCTGACCGAGATCTAAGATCACAGATCCTCTGTGGATTTTAAACAGAGGTCTCAAGTGAACATTTTCCCATAATTTAGTATGTTGGGCAAAACACTAATCACCTTCTCCGGAAGAAAGCCAGGTGTTGACTTGTTCTGGGGAGCAGAGCAGTGGTTTTGCTTAATATATTCATGTTTCTGTTCTTTCCAAAGAACGTTGTAGTGCTCATGACCTTATTTGCACTTGAAATGAGCAAGCAAAGATCGGTGATTAAATAAGAGAGCATTTATAAAACACTAGTAAATACAGGAGGGGAAAACTCCTGGAAGGTGGCCTTTTAGAGTGGTGATATCTTATTTATCTATTCAGTAACCATGTTTGAGCCCGTTATCAGCTAATACCATTTTATTGGACTGTTTTCTGCTAGGTAGAGCTGCAAAACTACTAATTGATACTAGTAGGCATTGAGTGCAGGTTGGAGAAAAGTCTTTATAATGTTTACTCTTGAACAGGGCAGACTGTTGAAATCACTTGTGTCATTTGGGGGGAATGTAAAACTGCCTTGCTTATGAAGAACTCACCTTAGTAACTGTGTGAACTCTCATCAGATGAAGCTATATTGTATATAAGTGCAATATATTTTTGAAGGTTTGTAAATGTGTACATACAACTGATATATAATATATATAAAATATGGTGTTCTGTATATACCGTGAATATATGCAATGAAGCCCATCTAAAAGGATGCCATATACAGAGAAAACAAATATTTAATGTAGCTATTTAAAAACGGACAAACCCTTAACATGCACCAAAGGTGAGCACACATTTGTACGTTCATAGAAGGCACAAGAGACCTGCTTGTTCAACATCGATCTTCCTGTGTGGAAGGAAAAAGGTACTGGCTCTCTCCTAAACCCTCCTGTAGAGCCAGGCAACCGCAGTCCTGGCTTCTCTCGTGAACTGCCAGTTTGAGCCCTGAAATGGCTGCATGCTGCTGCCCTGGGAGGTGATTTGGGCCAAGTCTGAGAGCTGGGTCCCAAGAGGAGGTGAGCAGATGCGGTTTCCTTGAAATATCACTTCTGGGGGTCAGGAAGAAGGTCTCCCAGAGGGTGGATTTTCTTTCTGTAGCAGTGCACTTAAGGCTCAGCTGGATGCTGCCTGTGTCAGCAGCTCAGGCTGGATGAACCCATGGGTCGGAGCCAGCTTGCAAGGTCCTAGGATGTCAACAACTGGAGGTGCGCAAGCAAGGCTTTTGAGAGAGGAAGGTGGCATCCTGGCTCAGCAGGCCAGGCGTTAGCGGGGACTAGGGGCTGCAAGCAGGTTAAGCGTTCCTGGTTTATGTACATCACAGTGACCCGCTGCTGAGGTGGAGAGACCAAACATGGGCAGCTGGTAGCAGGCGTAGCCCCAGCTGGGAGTGCCAAATGCCTCCAAAAATACTGTTCTGCAGTAGATTGTACAGTATTTACTCATTGCGTGCATGTGCTTATGAAGGAAAGGCACTCTCTAGTTAGTAGCAAGTGAGAGAGGAACACTTAAACACCAGCACTTGGCTCTAAGGCAAAAACCTGCGTTACAGGGTGAGCAGATGAGCGTGAGTACCAGGTCCAGTGTTGCTCAGTGCTTTTGTTAGGGATCTGGATAATGAAAGAGAGGTTTATAACATTTTCAGGCAGCACAAAGCTGCACGTGCCTCACCTAGAACGTGAAGTTAATGGTTAATGATTCTACTTAACCGTTAACGAATTGTAACCAAATGTTGTTCAGCTGTGTCATGCTGCTGTTTGGAAGAGGGAGGCAAATGCCATGTTGACTTCATAAACAGGAGCATGGCCTGCAAGAAATAGGAGACCCGCCTTTTGCTCTACTTGGCATTGCCGAGGGCTCTGCTGGAGCACTGTGTCCTGTGCTGAGCCCGGCCCTTCCAGCAGAGCCTAGTCCTATCAGATGTCCCAGAGGCCAGACCCGCCTGGTTCTTCAGCCAGAGCTTGTGGCTTCTGAGGAGGAGGGACTGGATGAGTTGCCTGGTATGAGGGGTCATCTTCAGAAGGGAAGGTTTGAGGGGAGCAGCCTCCCAACACGTGGAAGTGTTCTCCCAGTCCATCACAAGCACAACAAGAAGTAGTGGGTGTAAATTGCAGAAATTCAGGTTAGCTGTCAAGGTGGTTTTCTCTAGTGAGAAGAGCAGGTTGCCCAGGGAGGTGGTGGAGTTCGGCATCAGAGGTCTTCAGAGCCAGGCTGGGCAAAGGTATCTCTGGACTGACACAGGTATAGTTGATTCACCCTTGGTGCTGAGACTAGGTGACCACTTGAAGTCCCTCCCCACCATATTTTTTTAGTGATTTACATGAAACATTTCGGGATTTGTGTTCGGACCAATCCTGAGCTGGTTCATAGACTGCTCCATTCCCCCCTCTTTCCTCCTTCTCCTCCATTGACGGGCCCTACAAAGGCTTGCCAATGCTCTGGGCACCGCATGCTCCTCTCTTCGCTCTGTGGCTGGAGTTGAGCAAACTCCACATGGATGCATCCACGACTGTGGGCACGTGGACGGAGCCTGTGGGCTTGAAGCTGAAGGAGAGAAGCCGGCCTGCAGCACGGCGCTGAAGAGACTTGGCCAACACATGCCACCCCGTACAGGAATCCACCGCCTGCAGAGCAGCCACAGGACTCGTACCCAGCTGACACCACCCCGCCGCTTGGGCTTCCCTTCATCGGTCACGGGGAATAATGTTACTATGGCAAGGGAATTTTTTTTAAACCTGATATATAGAATACATATATATTTACACATTTTTATCGAAAATGGAAGTTTTATTACAGAAACTCAGTCTAGGGTCAGGGAAGTAGATTTAGTCTCCATAGAGGTAGGATTGACATGAATGTTATTTCTTTTTACTGCTTAATGAAGTATGTGAACTAAATCTGATGATTGTTTTCCACTATAAGATATTCTGGGACACGGGTCTTATAACAGTAGCAGCAATGTCATGTATGTTTTATGAAACTGATTTTTTTGGTTTTGCCTGCTGTTTTTTAATTGAAAACGTATTTTAAACCAAGCTATTAAATTTTATATGTTCATTTCTAATGATGAGTCTTCTATCTAGTAAACGCATCTGCCTCTTCCCCCTTTATTTTTTCTTTGACAGGGGGTCTATAAAACAAAACCCCAGTGATCATTCACTAGTTTGTCATCTTTGCAAAAGCAAATAATCCCAATGCTAGCCTTGCTGTTATTCCCACATAAGCAATGGTTAGTCCCATTCTCATTCCCTGCTTGATTTCAACTGACCTCATTCATTTTTCAGCGTGGCGAAGCAGTGTAGCATTTTGTTTCAGTAGAACCCTTTCCTTTGGCAGTAAAACAAAACCAAAAAGCCACCAGTTAAGCTCAGATGCATAGTGGTTCGGTGATGCCTGATGATCTCTGCTGGAGGTTGAACAAAAGCATGGGGGGCATTGCCGCCTTCTGCACCCCGTGGGGTGGTGGTTGGGGTCTCCCGTGGCTGCGGGAGCTGTGGCTCACAGCAGTGCCAGCGGCTGTGCCTGGCTGCCAGCTCCGAGGTGCTTCACATAATCGCCAGCCTGCGATTGCTACCGGGAGTGCTGGGTGTCTTTCCAGGAGGAGCTGTCGTAACGGGCGCTTCCCAGGTACCACCGGTGGGGTGGTGCTGCAGGCATTGACTTTCCCGATACGAAAACACTATAAAGTCTGCACTAATTCTCCAGAATAATCCTCATGCTGCTGTTGCTGTAGCGTCTGGAGAGATGTTCACTTCTTTTTCACTGTTAGAAAATGTCTCTACAAGCTTTTGCTTTAGCTGGCTCCCCAGCCCCTGCAGCGCTTGCAGGGCGCTGCCAGGGGCAGCTTCTGCGCTGGCACCTTCCCAATCGCTGGGCTTGCACCGACGTGCCCGGGGCTCGGTGGGGAGCAGCATGGGTGGCAGAAGATTTCTGGGCTAGAAGGCGGCAATAACACTTTTAATCTGTTTGTTTATTTTTTTCAAGTTCCAGTATGGGCTGTGATCGCAGAGTTTGTGTCCCAGATGTGGGAAGATGCTGCAGGACGTCGCCCAGCGAGTCCTGGGGTGCCCTGGGTGGTGCAAAAGTGCCAGGTGATGCTGAGTGTCATCTCTACCCAAGTTGGTGTCCACTGAAAGGTTGAGCGGGGTTTAGCCCTCATACGGTCGGTTTGTGGCGTGGCGGCCATCTCACAGTAAACCTCAGCGTGAGGATGGACCTGCTGCAGGGCCGGCTGCGAAATGGCAGCGGCGCTACTGCCTCTTCGGGTGTGGGATAGCTTTGTCTTCCCAAGCCTTTATGCAGCATGTGTGTGTGCGCCTCTGCCTTCTCCTGCCACCCCGTTGGCCCTTTTCTGTTCATCTAGTGAATTTAAAGTGTGTTTTTAAGCAGCTGTTACCTGCAGCAGAGCATCAGCGGATGAAAGGTGAACTCCCAGAGATGCAGCTTTGAACTCCCAAGCCAGGCAGCCTTGCAGGCAGATCCGTGCTACTTCCCTGGGGCGTGACTCGGGGCTCTAATATCACAAACGTTTAGTTAAGCTTTTAAGATCCAATCTTTTTTTGTATGGGAAAGCTGAATTCTGCAGCTTATTCAAGGATCTTTTGTCTATACAAATTAATTGCAGGAGCTGCAATTGCAAGAGCATGGAGCTTACATGCTCCTCGATTTGGTTGGTTTGTTATTTTAGATTATTTGATTTGTTATTATGATTGAATTATTAAATATTAGATGATATTTAGATGACCCCTCAACTCGATTAATTGCTCTAATAAAAAAATATGAGCTCTTACAACTTGTTTTGCTGTTTTGTCCTTGGACTACCCTACTACACCACCAGCGCTCTTCGTTGGGTACCTTTGCATAGTTCACAGTACCGCAGAAGGGATATTTTGGCTTTTCATTTCTTCTTGGCTAGTTTCAGTAGCTGCTGTGGTCAGGATGGTTGCGGGGTTTTTGGTGCATCTTGCATTTTCTTGCTTGCGCAGGGCAATGCTCCGTTACCCCATCGATCTGTTTGCCTGCGCACACAACTTGTGGATGGATGGCATGCCCACTGGCTTAAGCATTATTTATTTTGCCATCTCTCCAGCATGGCCATCCTGCAGCCTGCAGAAGCGTGTGCAAATACCAGCTGGTGACCAGTGTCAATGGTGTTGAACTTGTGTGCTCCTGCTGCAGCGCTGGTCATCTCGGGCGGCATCCAGAGCCTGGCACTGGCCTGCAGGTCGGTCACCTCTGCCGCAGATCAACGGGTGGGAAACGCGCCGGGCAGAGGAAAGGTGCATGGCTGAGCCTTGCAGCAGCTCTGAAGAGCGGGAACACAGTGGAAAAGTGTTTGCACCTCTTTGGGGTTTGATACTGGGAGGTGGGGACAGCCCCAGGCTCAGGGATCGATGGCAGCAAGGGATGATGGAGCATGGTGTGAGAGTGGCAGCTGCCACCAGGCTGGAAAAGACGGTGTAAATTGGAGTGAAATGTGGGGTGGGGGCAAAGTGATATGGGGAATAAGCAGGCGAATCGAGTCCTGTGGTTTGCCAGCACCAGGCAAATCAAGTCCCATGGTTCCTCAGTGCCTGGTGGGCAAGGGGAGCTGGATGGAGCCCCAGCTGGGCAGCGCTGGCCCTGCCAACCTGTTGAGTCTGCACCCGCAGTTTCTGGGCTCGATGGCTTGGGGCGAAGAGGGCGCAGTCCTGCCGCTGCTGCCAGGCAGCCCAGCTTGAATCAACTTGCCCGCTCCAGCCATTGGCACGTGCCGAGGCAGACTCCGGTCCCCTGCCTGGAGAGGCGCGTTGGCCAGAGCGGCTGCCATCAGTAGGGACCACACTGCAGGGCGATGCTCAGCCCTGCTCGGAGGGGTGACGGGTGCCCGGGGACAAGGGCGCAGGAGCGCCGGGGTTGGCACCAGCTCTGCTGGGCAGATGTGCTGGCAGCACCAGAGTTGTTGCTAGCGCTTGGTTTGATGCTGCTTTTAATTCTGTCATGATAAGGTTTGCTTGATTTTTTTTTCCTTAAAGTAAATAATTACGTGAGCTTTGCAAACATTAATAAGTAAATAAAGCAAAAATGATCACTCGGTGGTCAGCTCTGTAGGTCGTGTCTCCACAGTCTCTTCTCTGCGACTCTTCTCGCTTGAAATACTTTGCTTTGAGCCTGTCAGCCAGCGCCGGCCAAGGGCTTTCAGGGGGCAGCAGTGCTGGGTCCCCCATCGTGTGGGTGTCAGGGCCTTAAACAGCCCTTGCTCTCCCGCTTGCTTCTGCTCTGCGTGCTTAAAAAAGAGCCCAGGCTGCAGGCGAGAGGCTGGTCGAGGCTTGCCACGTACGAAGCCCCAGGTCAGGATAATGGTCAGGACAGTTAGAACAGCAGTGATGGCAAGCTAAAAAAAAATCTGTTCCTGCTTAAATCACCCCTTGCCGTGCCACGTGGCCATTCCCAAATGAGCTGGCACCTCGCAGCAGTCCTGTGCGGAGCTTCGCCTGTGAGCAACCCCCAGGCCAGCCTCGGCAGGGGCTGAGCTGTGCCTGTGGGGATGCTGCGTGCCTGTGGGCTTCCCGGGGCTCAGCAGGGGCAATGGTTTCATCAAGAGAGGGGCCCAAATCCACCCGATCTCTGCGGCGGCGCAGCTTGTCCCCGCTCCTCTGTATGTGCTGTGGTGCCAGCGCTGCCCCATCCGTGGCCGGCAGCTCCCCCGGGACCCCACGCTGACTTTTGTTGCTTTTTCAAAGGAAAATTTTGAGCCCTCCTCTGGGACTGCAGAGGAAATTTGGAAGATGCCTCAAGAGGAAGATAAATTAAGAAGATAATTATGACCCTAAATCTCTCTCTTTTGCCTTTTTTTTCCTTCACATCCGTCTTCCAATTCCTAAACGCTTGGGGTTAACGATGCGGATCAACACCAAAAAATTTTTCAATATTTAATTTCTTGGCAGAATTTCTCCCCATCACCCTGCTTTGAAAAGCCTCTCTTTCTGATCCTCAAGGTTTTCTTCACGCCACATTACATCTATCCATTACCCTGCTGTTATTTTGCTCCAAAGGTACATCTCAAGGCTTTTACCAAGCATATTCGAGCTCCCTGACGACGGCGCTCGGGCGGATGTAATACACTGTGACAGGCTGTGTGAACACCATAAAGTGCAGAGATAGCAGGTGGAAATCTGGCCGGCGGGGACCTGGCTGCCTGCAGCAGTGCTGGGATTTCATGCCCAGGTGAAGGGAGAAGGAAGACCTGGCCTGAGACTGATAGAGCTGGGGAAAATATAAGCTCCCAGCCAGGCAAGTCTGTCTTTGGCACTGCAATGGAAGCACACACCTTCAGGTTAAGGGCATTAGGGTCTCTGCTGTGCAAGGGGAGTAACAGCAAGTAAGTGCCGGGAAGCACCAGTTATGCGAAAAAGCATCAAGTCCGCAGCCCAGCCTGGCAGGATCCTTTACTGAAGCAGCAAGTGGGGTATGTTCTGCTGCTGAGCAAGGCGGTGGAGGAGATTGAGTCATCTGTGACCAGCAATACTGCTAGGGAAGTGTCACAAGAGCAGGAATTTCTGTTTTCCGGCTCCTTAGCTGGGGCAGGGATGGGATGCAGACATTGTTGGGGTGAGACATCCCCCCTTAGACACTAGGACAGGGATTTAAACGGTTAAGCAACTCAATTGCTACTGACTGTTCCCCAAAAAACCCAAAGAACATAGGTGGCTTTATTTATTCAGCTCTTAATGGAAAAAGTATTTGTCAGTAGTAAAATCCTATACTTAATCAGAATCATAGAATCATTTGGTTGGAAAAGACCTTTAAGATCATCGAGTCCTCCATTTAATATAGACAGTTAATTGTAAAGCACGTGTTAATTCAGCATTATATATATGGAGGGCAGTCAGGGAATATAATTATTAGTTGTATAGTTTGAGTGCAAGCGTTGGGGGGGATATTACCCTTGCAAGCAACCTCACCCCCAGCTCGTGCCCTCCTTCGCTTTGGCTGCCATTAAACAGGGACGTGTCCTTGTCCCTGGGTTTGCCCTCTGTCCTGCCACGTGCAGCTCTGCTCGGGCCCGCCAGCAGGAAGGTGGCGTTGGACAGGGACACCAAAACCCTGTCACCCATGAGGGAGCATAGGCTGACTCAGCTGGAGACAACACGTTTTTAAGAGCATCGCTGCTTTGCCCACCAGCAGCGTTTGGGGAGGCAAAGGGAGGCGTCAGGTGAGCGCAGATGGAGACCCTGCGACGAGGAGCAGAGACAGGAGTGGGCACAGCGCAGCCCAAGGAAACTGGAAGAAGGTGATGCCGTAGCTGCACTGGTTGGTGAGGAGTTTATTTATAAATATAATGGGTTAGCGACTGCATCTCGGTTCGGATGTCAGCATAGTGTGACAGCTAGCTGTCATGGGGAGGATTTTATACAGCAATATTCACGGTGGCACTCACTCAGACATTATTTCAGGCATTTATGTTGTTATAGGAAGCAGCAAGCGAAGCGGAGCATGCAGAGCACGGGTAGCTCAGGTTTTGTCTCTTGCTCATCTACTCCTGCAGACCCTATGCATCTGCGAGTGGCAAGGTGGGGAGGACCATGCTTCTGCTATGCTGGTTGCCCTACAGCCAGGTTCTTCAGCCCCAGCCAGGAAACGTCCGGAGGCAAGCAGGGCTGAGCCTTGGTGTCTGTGAGGACACCCATGTGCAGGAGGGCAGCAGTAGAGGCATGTTTGGTGCTGAGGTCAGTCGCTTGAAGGTGGCTGTCTCATCTGTCCCCTTCTCCTCCACACAAGCTCTTGTGCTTACTTCTGTCCAAGGATGCCCTGGCTGGTCTCCTGCCCCTCCTCAGCCCCCTCATCTGTCTTGTTTTCAGTGATGGTCATTAACTGCAACCCAAGACAGTCATTTCTTTACATGGATGTTCCTTATTCTTAATGTTTTGCCAAGAGGAAGCCAAGAAGGTAGAGGGAGAGGCTCTTTCTGCAGAGCTGGTGAAGGGAAGGGTGAGAGACGCACCTCCAGGAAGGAGCAGGGGAGGCTGCAGGATGGATGACGTGGACCAGGGACGTGTAAGTGATTAATTCCCTGGGATGTGCAGGGTCAGGAGTCACCACGGGGTGTGGGGAGAAAAAATACAGATAAGGCACTAGCCCAGAAGCAAAATGGACAATTATTTTAAGATCTGCTTAGAGATGTGATCCGAGAGGCAGTAACTTTTCATCTGGCAACCAGGTCTGGGATGTCATGGCCCTTCCCAGGCACGTAAGAAGGGTCCATTCCCAGAAAGAGGTTTTGGAGGAAGCCTTTGAAGGTGCTCAGTAGCATTGTCTCAGGTTATCAAACATGACAGGGGACGAAAGATGTACATCTGAGCCATGCAGAAAGCCCCTCTGATACCAGCCAGGTAATCCAGAAGTGGTGCAAGGAATGGGAAAAAGTGCCAGGATCTTAAACAAATGCCATTTGATGTCAAAACACCCCTGGTGAGCTGCCCACTGCGGACATGTGGGAAGACCGCATCAACCATCTCTTCTGACCACACATGGACCTTGACTGAGAGCCAGCGAAGAGATAACTGAAGACATTTGATGAGACAGCTGGACACCTGCGATCAGCAAATCCCCCCACCCACAGACCTCCCCTGGGCTTGGCACCGTGCTGTGCTCGGTGCTGTACGGGTATGCAGGTCAATACTGACAACGTCTAGAGGAGATGGCAGTGTTGGTACTGGAGGACCTTCTCTCTGCCTGCGAGGACACCATTGCAAACTCTGCGTGCGAGGCCACTCCTGCCCGGTGACATCCTCCCAGCATCCGAGTGCTGCATGAAAACACTTCAGAGTTAATAAAATGTGAAAGGTGATTCAGGATGAAACACGTGTTTGCACAGAGGCTTGATACCTGCCCAAGCAAGTCATGAGATGACCAAAAGAGGGTAATATCTGTCAGCATTGCTAATGCTTTAATATACTGCGTGTCAAAAAATATGCGTGGGTTTAGCTTACAGTAGTATTGAGGTCAAGAGAAGGGTGAAAACAATGAAGACATCCACTTAAGCAGAACGATAAATAAATAACATGTCATTTTTACTTTTGCTGGTATTTGAATCCATCTTCTGGTGCCACTAAAATAAGATCAGGGCACGAATAGCAGCAGTAGAAAAACCAGATGGTGCACTCAAGCGAGCAGATGGTGCGTTAGTGTGTCATACTTATTACTGTCACTTACTTTATTATTTCTGTTACGGTGGATCTCTGGATGGTCCTCACCTGTAATCAATATTTGTGGACTGGATTTTTTAAATTCAGTAAACATTATGTTTCACATACTCGGAAAAAATCTGGTTGAGTGGTGATTTCTCTCTGTAGTACTGCCAGGTCTCAGGGAGCGTTTGATGCGGTCGGTATTTTTTCAGGTAGAAACATGTTTTTGGGAGTGGAGAAAAAAAAAAAATTGTCAGAGTGTGTTGATTCTATAAGCACCCTGGGTCCAAAACAAAGTGGGAAACAGTCTGCGTGACTCTTCTCCTAACCCCTTTCCTTTTTGCCGTAACCTGGCTATGTTTCCTTATACTGTGCTGCCTGCTTACCCACTCCTTGGATGCTTATCCACGTACTGAAAGCTCAATCTGTCTCTGAAAGTGAATATGAAAGATGCAGGTGAGGAAGAAGTCGACTTTCTACTCACACCAGTTGGGGATGGCATGCAAGGACTGTGTTTTTTGTCCTCCCCGTGGGCAAAGGCTGCTGTGTCATAGCCCATCCCTGCCGGCAGACACGTACGCAGTTTGCCGGGGAGGGCTGGGGCTCCTCGCCCAGCGGCGGGGGGATTTGCTGTGCTATTCGATAGCCCGCAGCGATAAATGAGATCTCCCCTTTGGCGGCTGGCCTACACGCAGCGTGACAGCACGGAGGGACTGCACGTCTGCACTCCCCTTCCCTCTCACGCGCTGTCTAGCACCGTGCTCGCCTCTGCCGGCACGTTGGAAGCGCGCCCGCGATGCTGCCGGGCACGGCAACGGGCGCGAGAGCGGCCAAAGGCTGAATGGTCTGTACAGCTGCGCCCCTTCGCTCACTAGGAAAGAGGCTATCCCTCACAAAACATCGTTCGCACAGACCCTTGCTGTCAGGGGGGGCCAAGGTCTGCGTAAAAGCCCCTGGATTTATCATCGCTTTTGCATCCAGAAATTACGCTAGCGACAAATATTCCTTGTTGGTCTGTCTGCCTTTTTTTTCCTTCTCTTTTTCTTCCTTTCCCCCTCTATTCTTCATGGATATCCCACATATAACTCTGTGACTATAAATCCCTCCTATAACTCTGCTATTCCCACTGAGGTCGGTGTGTTCACCCCCCGGGTGAATCCCTCCGGTCCCACTCCTGCCCTGGGCCCGGGGCTGCTGCAGCCATTTCCATCAGCTGGTGTCAGGCACCACCTGGCAGAGCTGCTTCATTTGCTCCGTGGTGGGGAGTTTCTCCTCTGGCTGCTGCTGCCAGCCCGGCAAGCATGTTATGGGGCAATCCGGGGCTGCGGCAGCTCCGACTGCTCTGTCCTTCAAGTGCACTACAGAGGAAGGAGAGTAGATGGAGAGACGCATCCTATACATGCATCGCAGTCTTTCATTTCTTCTGATGCATCTTCTCACGTCTCCTGTGCGGGAGCTCTGACTGTAATTATCTATATTTATTTAATCCCACCCCATTTGCTCGGCTATATGCGTTTGCCTCAGTAGCCTGCTGCTGTATTCAGGCAGACCAGATGCCACTGACAAATTGCACTAACTCTAAAGCTGCACCCAAGACAACTGCTTTTGGTCTCTTTTTAACTGCTGGTAAACATTAGGAAAACTGTCTGAGCCCGTAATAGTCTTCCTCCGGCCTCTTTTGAATTGTTTATTGTATAATTATCTGCAAAGAGGGAATGGGGGAGAGCTGCCTGTGTGCCCTTTTGTTGTTTCCAGTCTACAGTATTAAATATTTTCCCTCCTACTCACATGCAATGTTTGATTCCTTTCTTGTCTTCCCAGCCGAGAGGATAAGATAACCCGAGCAGAGCCTGCTCAACCCTCCACCGAAGCGACTTACATCTGCCGCTTCCTACATTGGAACAAAGACATTGTCCGTCTTTGACAAAGAAAGCTTTTCTCTGAAGTGTTTGCCAAGAGTCTAAGTTAAATACGCCTTTATAAAACCAAATGGTACTCGGGGAGCCAGATGCCGAGGACAGCAGAGCAGCAGCGGCAGCACTGCGGGGCAGGCTGGCGGAGGACGGCTCCGCTGGCTGGGGCCAGGTAGGGCAGGGGCACTGGCACCCTGCCGCCACCAACATGGGTAGGCTCCTCCGAGCTCTTTGGAAAGGAGTATTGGGGATATTTGGGCCCTGTTCCAGGTTATTAGCTTCAGGAGGGAAACCACAGCCAGCGTGGATCATCCCGATGAGCACGCTTGTACGTCGCTCAGGAAGCTGAGCTGCTGGTGGGAACCCACAGGGAAGTCAGTGGGAGTGGGCAGAAGCACAGAGAAGTGAGATAGTATTAACTGCATTAACATTCACCTTAGTGCAGCCTCAGGAAAGGACAGAGAAAGCGGGGAGAAGCAAGAGGGGGGGAGAGGAGGAGAAGCTCTAGGCTGTTAGGGCTGGGGGCTTGGGCTCTGGCGGGTTCAGGCCCATGCTTTGCTGCTGACATCTGATGCGAGGATGAAGAAGGTGCTCCTTCCTCATCTAACACTGCCTTAGCTGGCAGCAGCAGAACAAGGCAGGCTAGGTGATTTTGGTAAGAACCTTAGTTGCCATTTTTAGCTCAGCAAAGGGAACACAAACACATTTTCCCTGTGGTGCAAGTCACAGTGCAGACATGTAACATCATTTCTTCCAACCGGTCTTGCATCCGTACACTGTTGTGAGGACCCCCAGTCCAGCAATTTCCACCCGGGGACTCAGAACACACCGGCACAGTCTGTGGTACGTGATGTGGGAAAACATCCCGCTGGGAGTCGGGAGAAGTGATCCACACTGCTTACCTGCGACCGCTTCCTCACTGGTGAGGGTGCTGTGCTGCCTTCAGATGCTATTACTCAATTAAAAATCTGCGCTGTAAATGAGTAAGGCTGTGCATGTAAGCGCTTTAAGCAGAAACTGCATGTGTTTCAACAAGCAGCATAGAGACAAATAGAAACAAATTGTTTCTCAACTACAGCGGAACTGGAGAAAATGCAAAATAGAACGGCACAGTATTTTCCTAGTTCCAGAATTCCCTGAAGGTTTCCCCTGAAATGGGACCGTGCTAGTGGCTCTGGCCTTACAAGAACAGCTAGTGATTTATAGAAGAGACACGTACCCTGTGCCCCCACTGTGCTACCCCTGTCGTGCTTTTTAGTCACTGACAGCATTTTCCCTGAATTTGTCTCATTCCCTGTCACGCAACCCATTTCCTTTTGTGAACGTAACTAACGTTAGAGCTGGCTTCGCAGTTTGAATGATCACCATTTTTTTTACTGTCCTAAGTCACGGGGCCCTGCCGCACAGGCTGCGGCCCCAGCACGGCCGGTACCACACAAACACAAACAGAAAGATGCTCCCAACCTCCGTACAGCACGAGGTGCTGGGCAGAGGCATGAACTTGCAGGTTGCGAGATGCAGGCAGCAACAACGGCGTGCAGGAAATCCTGTGGGACCTTCTGGGGTGAAGGGCTTGCAGCTGCACCCGCTGCCGCAGTCCCTGTGGGACCCGTGCGGGGAGATGGTGGTGGGAGGCCTGGCGATGGGGGAAAAAGGGGAGATTAGGTTAAATACAGGAGGCAGCGGGGAGAGATGCAGAGGCAAGGGGAATGCCTGGATGGTCGGGCCAGGGAGATCTTTTTAATTTGGTGTTTGATGGACTGGGAAGTAATAGCGCTGGGGAAGCTAAAGTACATGAAATGTGCCATAATGGAGAGCGGAGACGAGCGCAGTATGGTGAAGCTTTTGAAACTACGTGGACAGCAGGGAAGGACCAGGATTCAGAAGAGCTGTAATGGAAAAAATGAGCCCCAGTGGTCAAGCGAAGCTACCAGCAAAAGGAGATGAAAGATTCAAGACAATCCCTCCCATGTCCTCCGCATAGACAAGGAGGATGTCACGTCTTGAGAAACCGAGGAAGGAAAAAGTAGAGATAATCCAGCAGGAAAAAATGCTTATTACTGTCTGCACTCTGTTTCAGCCGGCAGCAAGGCGTCCGGTGGGGGCCGGGCTGGGAAAGCGCTCGCACGGCGAATGGCCGTCTCGGGGTCGGGGCGCCCCGGGCCTGTCCCTGCGGGGCTCTGCTGGAGCCGAGCTGCCCTCGGCGGGACAGCGGGCACGGGGTCGGTGCCCCCACCGCCGCTGCCAGGATTCGGCATCGTCCGGTAAAACCGCGAACCTTGCTGGGCACCGGATGGCCGATACGTTTCAGCTTCCATAAAAAAAACCCAAGGCGCTGGGGGCTGGAAGGTGAGAAAACAAAGAATACACTTTTTTTTATTTTTAAATACGTTGTGATTTGAAGACTTTTTAAAGGACGCCTGCCAGGCTGGCACAGGGGACGCGTTCCCCGGCCGTGCGTGGCCCCGGGGGCTCACCGCCACGCAGGGGCCGGGGCCACCAACCCGGAGATCAACACCACCCGCGCTAACGGCGCTGAGTGTTTTTGCGGGGCGGCGGGGTCACTGTGGGTGCCGGAGCCCCTGGCCCACTCAGCCGGCGGAGCCCCTGGCCCACCCGCGGGCGGGCCCTCGCTGGAGACGCCGGGAAGCCGGAGGTGTTCGCCGGGGACCGGCGAGAGCGGGGCGGCCCCCCCAGGCCCTCCCCGGGAGGGCGCCGGGGCCGCGGTGGGGGGGAGGGGGCCGACCTGCCTGCCGCGCCGCG
>VYZW01060835.1:75533-90612 GCA_013401315.1 Balaeniceps rex
GGGGGGGGGGCGGCCCTCCCGCAGCGGCCGTGCGGGGGCGGTGGCAGGGCGGGAGCTGCCCACCTCCTCCTTCCCTTCCCGCCATCCGCCCCTCAGCGGCGCCGCCCGGCCGGGGGCACCCGCCGTGAAGCGGGGAGCGGGCGGGGGTGGCGCGGTCCCGCGGGCGGGAAGAGGCGCTGCCCAGTGGTGGGGGGCCCGCACCGTCCCTGCCCGCCCCATCCCTGACCGCCTGCCTGCCAGCTGCCCGCGCACGTACGGCCCGGCAGCCGGCGGGGTGATGTGAGGACAGGCGGCCAGGCGCGGTTAGCCATTTCCCTGGCAGCGGGAGAGCCTGGGCTGCAGCGCTCCCCCTGAGAAAGGGCTTTTTTAGTGTTGGTGGGGTTTTTTTTTCTTGAAGCGGGGGATATTTTTTCATGTTGCTTTAAGGAAAACTGCTCTCCTGAAAGGTAGGGTTGGAAAAAAATAAGATCTGCTGGCTTGGTTGCCTGCAGTCACAGTTTGAGGAACACTCACAGGCTTCCTGGCTGCTTAGGGCAGAGCCTCGCCTGCCGTGACGCCTGTGTGACAGGCGTTCTAGGTCTAGGCTTGCAGGCAACATCGTTTCTTGCCCTCGTTCTTGTTCTCGTTTTCAGTCGAAATTCTTAGCAGTCTCTCTCAGGGCAGTTTAATCACTTGGATCCCTGTTTTAGAGTGCTTTTACCCCTTCCTGCCCCCAGCCTTGACATCTCCATGCGTGGTACCTCTTGTTTGAGGCGAAAGTCCTCTGTGAGTCCAGTACTGGCATTTTGGATCCATTACATTTAACGTGTTTGCCATGCATGGCCCTGTAGTGGAGACAGTGTCACACAGCTTTGCATCTTTGTGACGCTGTTGAGCCAGGGTCTCCCACATTACTTAACTCTGTAACAAAACTTGTTGACTTAGGTGTGTAAGTGATGTCACCCGACAAGTATAGTTCCCTCTAGGGCTTTAGGCCATGCTAACGGTGTGGTGGTGCTTTTTTAGTTAAAACTCTTTTGCTGCAGTATATAAGCACGCTGTATGACAGCATTAGGCTCAAGAATCCTGGTCCATGCTTCTGAATCCCAGCCTTCACAAGTTAGTTGGTGTGCCTAAAGGCTGGGAGAGTTTGGACACCTAGTTGACACTGAGCTAGCACACAAGTGATAAACCAATAGCGCAATGTAGCTTTTGGAGTCGCTGCCAAGCACTGAGAGAGCTTTATGAAGTTTGGGAGTCCTTTCACAGAGAAGTCAAATGTTTTGCATGCATGCATACACAGGCACACACACACAAATTTTCTGTGATGCTTGCAGCTGGAAACAAATCAATATGATTACATTTGTTGTCGTGTTACTCATAGTGCATTTTGGGGTACCTAGCACCTATGTAGTACCATACCTTTCTAAAATACAATACAAATAATTCCCACTGCACTTTGAAGACTATTTTCCTTCCTTCCTTCCCCCCAGCCTGGCTTCGCTATTGGTAAAAATAAGATTAAAATGCTTTTGCAAGGTGTGGTACTCTGAATCAGTGATCATACCTTAAAGCATCTTACTGTCAGCTGAAATTTGCCTTCTAAATGTTACCAGAATGAGATTAGTGCTGAAGAACAGTTGTCTTTTTGGGTCCAGGAAACAGCCTTGTCTAAATAAGGTTGGAAGTCAGGATTTTTTTCCCTCTTTTTGCTTCTCTGCAGGCATGGGATGTGTTTATTCAGAGCAGTGTAATCCAGGAAAGTAACTCTGGAAATGAGCTACACACATACCTGTTCCTTTCCTGCAAATCAATTTTTTTTTTTTTTTTAAACAGTAACAGGGGTGGGGAGATGAGCTGGTGGGGGGAGGGTAGGAGTTGAGCTGGCTGGTAGAAGTCTTGCCGCAGGCTTGGGATCTGTTTCAGATGACCTTCATCGCGAGCAGACAGTATGTGGGTGGTGTCAGCTTTGTATTCTGACTTGTCCTAATAGCCAGTAATCCGATTGCATTTAGGTCGACATTGTGGACATCTATGAGTCTATCCGTGAAAGGCAGCGGCATGACAGCGAAAGGTCTACCTGCAGCACCTTGGAGCAGAACGACATTGAAGCCGTTGAAGCGCTTGTTTGTATGAGCTCCTGGGGTCAAAGGTCACAGAAAGGTGACATATTAAAGATAAGGCCACTTACGCCCTTCTCGGATTCTGGTGATTTCACAATGCATGCTGAGGCTACGTCTGAATTACCAAAGGACTATTTATCTACGCTGGTAAGAAAAACATGAAGGCAAAATAAATATGCTGGACATCTGGATGTTACATCTCTGCAATGTTTTAACTTGGCTGGAAAAGAGAGCTTGCACATGTGTCCCTGTGTAGAATAGCCAGTGCTCTGTGGTGTGTGTACATAGAGTAGTGAGGTGGGCATGTTTGAGTTTGGGTTTTTCTGCTCTGTCTGGAATGGCAAATGTAGGAGTTTGATCCCTTGTTAAATCTTGATGTGAAAGCCCTTGCTGACAGGTTGTTTAATTTGACAGGTGCCTTGAGGATGCTGTCTGGATGGCTGTTGTAGGTTTCTTGGAGCACTTTGAGTAAGAACGGCAGAGTGAGCCTCAGTGATTCGGCACTGACTTACCTGCAAGCACTATATGAAAAAGGCTCTTGATGACATTTGGCTTCACTCTGGTCGTTATAAGAGAAAGCACAGGTTGCCATTATGAAATAGACAATTCAATTAGTTTCTATGCTATGTGTTTGTACACGTAGTCTGTTATTTCTCCAGAGCATTGGTCTACTCTGGCTGACTAATGTTGGTTGAATCACAATTTTTTCATTGGAATTTGTGTTGTAACAGAAGTAGGTGTTAAAGGGATTGGTGCCATTCAGGTTTCAGACGGTTAAGCCCCATTTCAACCAGTAGGCTTCTAGTATGCAGTTATGTCAGGAGAAAGGGGAGTAATAGAGGAAAGAGGCTGAGGTGGTATGGCAGCTGGTTGTCGGACTTCTCTCGACTCCTGCTGTTCAGTGTTGGCACTGTCTCTTGAGCAGCACAGGAGACAGGCATGAGTTTTCAGTGGTAAAGGAGGGAGGAGAGGTGGTGGCAGCAAGAGAGCTTGGAGAGAAATGGATGAATAAGAAGGGACAGAGCAGTGCCATTTGTCTTCATCTCAGAAGTAGCCACCAGCTGATGGGGTAATCATTGATAAAAGATCTAGGGCTTGCTGGAAGCTTGAAACTGAAATGGTACAGTATTGCTATCTATTGCTAGTCTGTTTTCTGTGAACAGCAGAGTGCTCATAGCCTCTTACAGCTGCACCCATTGCTGAGGAGAAAGGAATGAGAGAGTTTTTCGTAGCACAATGAGTAGACATGCAATGTTTTATGCAGGTTTACATCTGCCTCGTTGCCTTCCTTTTATTAACGTGCTTTTGAGCATATTGAGAATGGCCATCAGGTGAGGCAATGTATGCTTTAATCAGTTTGTCCCAAGAGGCAGGTTCTGAGATTCTGGGGAGGGGTTGTAATTTTATTTTTCACGGTAAAGATAGTGAAAAATCGTGCTGTGAAATTACACTGCTGTATAATGGTGCTTTCTTTTTTGCAGTGCATGACCCCTCCGCACAGCCCTGACTTTGTTGAGATTTCAGCTGCTATGCTCCTCTCCTCACAAGTCACTTACTCCAAACCAAGGACTGTCATGGCAAATACAGCTGCCTGCTCAGTCACATCAGCGACTGGTGCCTCTCCCATAACCAAGCCATCTGTTATCAACGTGGAGCAACAGTGCAGCCAGAAGCCAGTGATATCTGAATCCTTTGCCCGTCAGCCTTGCAGGGCCATGGCAACAAGCGTGATACGTCACACAGGTGATAGTTCTGCTTACCATCACATTCCTGCTGTGCAAGGGAAAACAAAGGTAACTTCAGGCTACAGCACTTCCAGAGACTGCTGTGGAGCGGATGGCCGAAGACATTCCAGGCTGCCACAAGACACGTGTGCTGCAGATGATTTAATTAGCAAAACCTCTCCAGTACATCAGCCTTATGCACGTGACCCCAGTGATATTGTGACCAATAAAGGACAACCACCAGTCCGGCCCGTTTCGCCGCAGACCCACTTACCAAAGAATTGTGAGAATGACTTGCAAAAAAGAGCTACCCCAGTGACACCTGCCCCTGTTTCAAGCCCCCAGGTTCTCTGTCAAATGATCCCTTTAAATGGACAAAGCAGTATGATCAATGCCTATGTCAAGCCTTCAACTCCAACAGTCTCAACTCCCATGAAACCTATTTTACCACAGACAGCCCCGCTCTCTCAGCCTGTACTCATGGGACCGTCTGTGCCTCAGGGGACTGTCATGTTGGTTCTTCCACAGACTGCTGTCACACAGACACCGCAGTGCCCGCAAACAGTAATGACTGTTGGGAACACCAAGTTACTGCCCCTTGCACCTGCTCCTGTGTTCATCGCTTCTGGTCAAAGCTGCACCCCACAGATGGACTTTTCTAGACGGAGGAATTATGTTTGCAACTTCCCTGGGTGCAAGAAAACCTATTTCAAAAGTTCCCACCTCAAAGCCCACCTTCGCACCCACACTGGTGTGTATGACAGGGCGGGTCCTCTCTCGCTCCGGCGCTGGCTTGTGTTGGGGTGCTGAAATACACATTTTTGGGGGGAGGGGATGGGCAAGGGGAGAGGCAGGTGATCGGGAAACTTCTGCTCATCTTGGAGAAGGGAGGAATGTTCATTCTCTGTGGGCAAACAAAACAAGACAGACTTTGTTCTGAGACCTCAGCTGACCCCATAGCGTTAGTTGAATTTCACGTGCTTTAGTTGGAGCGAAGCTTTGCCGTCTCTGTGTGTGTGTTTAGATTTGAGTGGAATCCTGCCATCTGGACTAGATTGAAATGAATTGTGCAAGTCCCTTTTTTTGGGGCGTGGAGAGGACTGGTGTAAGCAAACCATAGTACAGGTAGTTGGTCTTAATTGTTAAACGAGTAAAAGAAAAGAAAGTCAGAAACTGCACATTTTTGCAGAATTGTGTTTAGGCTAAATGGGAGTGCGTTGAGATTTTGGGGTACTGTGTTAGGAAGTAGAGCTGCTGCAGGAACGTAGCAGTTTATTCAGTTACAGAAAGGGAATTTTAAAGGTAAATGAAAATTAATTGTAATTAATGTGAGCCGATTTGCTCCATTAAAATCTGGTCAGTGTGGAGACAGTATACACGTGTTTTAGTTATCCTTTTTCTAGCTCCAAGGTCCTGTTATGTTAACACTAACTTTGAGTTCTCAGGGACTATTTTTGATGTTGAGGGACAGGCGTAGTGGGAGATTGGTGCGGAACAGCTCATTCAAAAGTTTGTCTAATTTTGTTTTTCCTTGGCTTTTTTCCCCCCACTCTCCCTTGCCCCACAGACACTGTGGTTTATTGGATGTCAGCTTCTGTGGCAGGATTTGCATTAGTTTGCCAGCTTGTCTTTACAGTTCCTTTAGGGAAAGAGCTTAAACACTGCATGAAGCTGATAATCCTTGTAAACCAGAGCTCAGAGGTAGATGATGCTTCTACTTCTGGCTTGAGAGTAAGTGCTGCAGGCTGCTGAATTAACCTGGCACTACAGGATAAACAGAGACTAGCAACAAGTGTCTCACTTTGAGTGCATGCTCCTGATGATCCATTGGGAAGCTGTGTGTGTCCCTGTATCGTGATTAAGACTAGGACGCCTATGGGAGATGAAGCACACTGACCCCTCACTAGCCAGTCCATGTTACAGGATCGGGGGGCAGAGTAGCTTTCTCTTCCCACTTTTGTCCTGCTCACTGAGTAGCTAGGTGGTATCATGGAACTTTACTCTTCATATCTGAAATAAGAGCAACACTTCTGTGGTGTTTCCTTTCTGCTGGACACTTTTGTTCTGCTCCAAAGTGCTACCATAAATTTGGGTCATGTGGTAGATGTTTATCTTGAGCTTTGTGGGGGTTGCAGGCAGTAGATTACGTTGTTTAGGAGATCTGATGTTAAGCAGGACAAGCAGAAGCTGACGTGGACAGCCTTCCTGACTGCTGTCATTCCTGGGCATGCAGAACTCCCCTAGCCATCTGTTGTACCTCCAGCTGCATGGGGACGGCAGGACAGGCCATTCCTCCATAGTACTCACTGGGGCGGTGTGTTTGTGTGCAGGACCGGATCGCTGGAGCAGCAGGACTCTGCGGCTCAATTCAAGGCTTCCTGTTTGCCCGCAGTATTTGCTGATGATGTGCAGCAGCCGCAGAGCTGTGGATGGGGGCAGGGGGTTGCTTCTAGTTCAGTCAGTGGATAAGGTGGCTTTATTAAGATTTATTAAGAATCTTTAAACTGGGGTTTTGGACAATTAAAAAAATAGGCTTGACTACATAACATTTAAAGGGATATGAGGGAATAAGTAGAAACGATGCCTATGATTTTTCTCTGGAACACGACTTGATCTTAAGCTAATGTTGACTGCACACCTGAGCACTTCTGTGGAATTCATCAGTTTTTGCAAGGCAGGATTTAAGCTAGTTCTTTGATAAAACTGTAACACAGCTTCTCAAAAGTAAGTTATGCTTCTTTTCTGTCCTGCAGGAGAAAAGCCTTTCAGCTGCAACTGGGAAGGCTGTGACAAGAAGTTTGCCCGCTCAGATGAACTGTCACGCCACCGCAGAACTCACACGGGAGAGAAGAAGTTTGCTTGTCCTGTGTGTGAGCGTCGCTTCATGCGCAGCGATCACTTGACAAAGCACACCCGCCGCCATATGACCACAAAGAAGATCCCCAGCTGGCAGACAGAGGTTGGCAAACTCAACAGAATTGCCACAGCAGAGAAACCAAAAAGCAGCAGTGCTCTGAGCATGCTCATCCCTGTGCCACCGTCTGTCTGTCAGGGCTAGTGTGAGGAAGCACCTTCTCTACAAACTTTCTGAAGATCAGGAAGAGCTCTGATGGCTACAACAGAACTGACAATGGCTTTTTTTTCCCCTGTGTTTGTGCATACATTAGTTTCCTTCAGTTTAGGTCCTCTGTTAATAATGCTATGCGAGAAATCTATCGTATCTTTCCTCGTCCCTTCCCTATTTGGTTTTTTTTCAATACTTGGGCAAATGCAATCACCAGCACTTCAGGAAAGCAGAACTCTTTGGAAATGATTTTGGCAATAGGTTAAAAAAGTCACTTGTAATGCTTGCTGTTAATATTTTGATGGACAGTAAAACAGGGTGATTTTTAATTTTTATACTAGTATTTTCTATACCAAATATATTTTGTATTTATTCATTTTGGTCTTGATATGCAGGCAAATTACTTGACCTGCGTTAGTAGGCGTGTGCAGGATGAGATCCAGAGTTTTGGAAACTCCTTTTTAGTAAACTTAAGGAACTGCGTTCAGAGCATTTTGTAAACACATATTTGATAACTCCTAGTGGTTGGGATTTTAACACTTGCAAATCCTGATCCTGCAATGGGCTGGTGCTGTTACACCCTCCTTATGCCTGTGACATTGGAGGTTTGAGATCAAAGTGTGTCATCATTTTTAAAACAAACCAAACACCCTCCTTACGCAGGTGACATTGGAGGTTTGAGATTGAAGTGTGTCATCATTTTTAAAACAAACAAAGCACCCTCCTTACGCAGGTGACATTGGAGGTTCGAGATCGAAGTGTGTCATCATTTTTAAAACAAACCAAACCAGAAGGACTTTCTTTCAGAAAACAAGTGTTGAAATCCTCAACATTTTATAAATTCATACCCTTTGCAAGTGGAAGCCATTGTTACTTTTGGTAGAAGTTTGACATACTGGGCATTCCTGAGTCCACGCTCTACCGGAGCAAAGTTTGGAGGAGCCAGACTGCTCTGATGGAGGTAGAAGCACAAACACTGTTTTGAAGCTTTGACACTAAAAATTATGCTTTACTTTCAGTCCTACTAAACCAGCATATCAGAATCTACAGAAAAATGCAAAAATGGCAAGATAACCCGTGAATAATTAGTTGGGTCTCTGTTTATATTTTTTTTTTGAGTACAGGAGAAATAGAAAATTAAGGTTTTTTAATGTATCGTGGATGCTTGTGCACCTTATAGGAAATTGTTCAAGGCTTTCATTTACCTGTATCAAAGCACCAGAGGAAGTACTAATTGTGTCTTGACTTAAGAAATAGCCACCGTGTCAACTTGATGATGCTCTTTATGTGGCCTTATACTTCTCCCCAGTACTTTGTATAAAATCACCCTTTTCTATTAAATGAAATACTCTCTCTGTTGAACGGATTTTCTTTTACACCAAGTGTAAATATGGCTAAGAAGTGGAATCACTGGCTGCAGGAGTGCTGTGTTGTAATGGCATGGTATGAGTAATAAAATGAAATGCCCGTAGCACAGTTGGACTGCTCAGTTTCCGTGGTGCGGAAGGATGTGCATACATATTGTAGCAGAGCTGACAGTAGAGCTGTTGTGCTGTGAAGCACCAGGTGTTGTTTTGCTGGGAAACAGCTCACTTACTGGATGAAATATTTCTGTAGTGTTTATTCCTTCTGGGCTCTTCTCCCTTCAGCCACTTCTACACTAAAGCTTAGTTGAGCACTGAGGAGGGCTATTTTTCCTGGATGAGTAAAATGTGGATAACTAGGAACGCACTATCTCTTGCGCTGCTTTGTTGTTCTGAAATCCTGGTCTTGCTTCTCAGTGTGGGCAAAGCATGGGTCTCATCTGTGCCAGTGCAGACTTGCTGATCTCAGCTAGCCCTCCCCTGAAATCAACAGAGACCTGTTTCAGTTGGAAGCAGAGTATGTCATTACTTTTTACACTTAAGTCTACAGTTATAATTAACAGTAAGAGGTTTTCAAACTGCATGAAATCGGAGTGTTGTGCTAAGTGTACTGAAGTTTTTGTGCCTGACCTATAAAGTGTCCGCACCCTGTTTGCTCGACACATGCCATAATCCCACTGACCGCAGCGTACGTGCTGGTGAGTGTGTGTGCGTATGCAAACCTTGCTTTGTGCTCTCCAAAGGGCTTGGTTGAAACCCCTCTTCCTGCTAAAGTGAGTGCTTGTAGTGGTGCTGTTCTGTGTTGATACCCAGTTTTCCAAATTCATGTGGTGAAGAGATGCTGCTGCTGCCGCCTTTTTTTTCCCCCCTTCTTCCCCCGTGCCCCTCTCTCTCTCTCTCAGAAGTCCCTTAGAACAAGAACTTTGACTTTTTGGTGCCATTTTAGCATGCTTATAACTGGGGGAAGAGCATCCTGCCTCAGTCCAGTGCCCAATTTAGTACTTCATTTTTTTTACAGACTTACAGTGTTCACCTGAGCAAAACCAGTTTGGAAACTAGTGTCATAACTTAAGAAGTTGTCATGTTAGTTTGTTGCATCGTGGGGGGGAAATGGTGGACTGGAGAACATGGAATTTAAAAAAAATGTGTCTCGTGTATGCGTGTCACGATGTGGAGAAGCTGCGGCTCCCTCTTTGTTAGTTTTACCTGGCCTGTGACTCCTGGCAGCCCGCTCCTGTGAGGTGTGCGCTGCCTCCAGCCACCCGTGTCCGGGATGTGCAGCTCTTTCTCCTGTGGATGTGCACGAACAGCTGAGCTGCCGTGTGGCTGCGTCTGCTCCGTTTGCTCTTTCTATTCCTTCCTGCTGTGTAAGGGTTATTTAGGCATCAAGCATGACTGGGATAGCTCCTCTCTTTGCACTTTACTGCCTGAACTATATTGTTCAGCCTTTTTATTTTGAGCCTATATTTTAAAGACATGGGATCACATTTTTGTACCTGTTTTTAACTTTTATTAAATAAAAAGTATGTAATGTGACTGGTTGTAAATCATGAAAAAATTGTGAATTTTCAGGTTTCATACACGTCCATTCCAGAACTACGTAACTCCATCTGGATTAGGTTCTGTATCTAGGCCGGTGGAAGACTTCGGGGCTCGCTAGTTCACTTACTTGTAAAGGCAGGACTTTTTGGATCCTGTTGTAAATTGACCAGTGCTTGTCCATTTATAATTTTACACAACGTTTCTTGTGTATTTGCTAGAATGCGTGCACCACCCCCAGGGTTTGGGGTTTTTGCGTGCTGTCTGAAAACGGGTCTCGCGGTTCATAACTGTTCTTCCAGCACAGCCTCCAGAAGCTATTGACAAAAGCTAATGGTCTGAGTGCTGCTCTGTTAGTGTTGCAAGCTGCGCATGGCACGAACGCTGGAAATAAAAGAGATGAGAATTTGACTCAAAAGATGGCTGCATTAGCCCTGGTTCCTCCCGTTCCCGCATACCTGCGCTCTGGTGGGGAAGTGGCTCTGGCAGGCTGGGTGTCACCTCCAGGTCTCGGCTGGGAAAGAGGTGTCTGGTGCTGGTGACAGCAGTAGCAACTACTTCAAATTTTTAAGCATCTCTGCTGTTTCTTTCCCTCTGACTAGTTCCCAAATTGCAGCAATGTTTATTTCTAGCAGGATCACGTTTTAGTGGAAGAGGAGAGGGTGTAATGACACCAGCTTTCTGTCACAGCCTTTCACTGCAAGGTGACTCGGGCTCTGCAGTCAGAGTCCTTGGAGAGTGAACTGTGAACGGTGACTCAGGGCTTTGTCCACAGAAGAGCACATCGTCCTTGCAAGTGTGCGGAAGATGGAAAGAGAAGATCCCATGGATGGTCCTGCTTCCCCCTCAGGAGAACAACTGGGAGGGAAGGCTTCTGCAGGATCAATGCTCTTGGCAGAGTAGCACAAACCCTTCAGCCTCTGGGCTCTGCAGGTCTCCATAACGCTGTTGTCTCCCAGGGGAAGATGTCCTACCTGTCTGTTCCTACTACTATTTTTCAAGGAAGATCTTTCATCCTAAATGATACCTGTAAATTTTTTGTCTATTGTCTCCCTCCCTTTGCTTTGAGTCTGGAACAGCTTCATCCTGTCAGAGAAAACAGCTCGCACATGAGGAAGCCTTCCCAGTGACCGCTGTGCTAACACAGGCATCATGTGGGCAAAACTCTATCTTGTAGCCATTTTAAATCCACAAAAATGAATAATTCTCTAAAGAAAAATGCATGTGTGCTCAAACATGTCCATTGGTTTAATGCTACATTTTGCAGTTAGACCAGCATTGCTTTCCTGCATGTGGTTATACAGCCAAACCTCCAGCTTAGCGGCAGCTTGCCTCATCTTGCTCACAAACCCGATGAGCACTGATCCGCTTGCAGTTAAGGATACTGGCAGCATGAATCCATTCTGAAGCTGTGGTGCTGGGTGGGCAGAGGTGGCCCATGCTGCTGGGTGGTTGCACGCTCGGTGTGCTCCTCTGGCTTAGGCTACAACTCTGGCTAACTCTCCAATTCCAGCTGTGAAAGCTGTGCTCGACATCCTGTGAACGATGAAGGTGGCACTTCATCTGTCATCTCTTGTGAGCTGAATCCTGCCTCAGGGCTGCATCTGGCTTGAGTTCATCTGCTGGGATAAAGCTTATAACTGGTTTTGAAGTTTAATCTGTGAGTCCATCTGCCTGCTTACCTTCCTTTCATGTCTGGCAAGGCAGCTTGAGGCGGGCAGGCTACGGCCATGAGAAGGCAAACTTCCTCCGTGCATGCAGGAAGAGTAAATCGTGACTCAAAACCCAGCAACCTACAGGCTAAGGAAATGGCAAGATGGTTCAGGAGGATGCTGCAAAGCCTCAGACGTGTCTGTTTGCAGTGCATGGGATTACCTCCCCTGCAGCGAATATATTAGCACTGAGGCATTTTCTTTCCAAATTGGTTTCATCCTCTGTCAAATGCAGTCTTCCTCAATTTCTGCTTCAGTCCTTAAGTGTAGGAGGAGGAAATTGGGTGTCGCTTTCTTTCTGATGTGTGCAGGTGGCCATGGGCACATCTTGCAGTGCAGAAAATGTGAGGAAGCTGGAGCATACCCTTTCCTGGGAGAGTTTTTCCTAGATGGGAAGAATACCTTAGGTTTAATTTTCTCCCTTGTAGTGTCTCTCGAGTTCAGAGCAATTTATTTTCTGTTGGTTATCATTATCCAGATAAACGCACTTCACCCTGTGCAGATAATTGCCATGCCCTGTGTCCAGAGTGGTGGTGGTGGTGGTGGGGGAAACCCAAACCCCAGTTGTGGATGAAGTCTGTGCCAGGAAGCTGGTGCTTCACCTCCCCTGCCACGTGCGGTGTGGAGCTCTGCCACGCTCATGTGGCACAACTCCAGGGCTGCACCTCGTCTGGGGCAGTGGCTCCGTTTCAGCTCCTCGTGTGTGTGTGTGTGTGAATAGTTCAGCTGAAAGCTTGTTGGGGTTTGATCTGCAAAGGAAGGAGGTCGGGGAAGAGCATCCCTGGGGTGGTGAGGGTGCCACCCTCCTTTCTCCTCTAATCTTGTGAAGGCGAGTAGATGACAGCAGGGCGCTGGATGTGATGCATCAGGGAACTATTAGTTGCTCTGCTCTCAGAGGCCTTGCCAACGGGATGCTGGTGGATACACACATACGGGAGCCACCCTCACATACACTGGGCAAAAGAACTGGCGTTCAGGGTCCCAGAGACGGAGGTGGGCTAAAAGACCTCCTATCCTGAGGAGCTATAGTTACCATGACTGCCTGTTTTTCGTCGTTCTTTCCAGCCGTCTCACCCAAGCACAGATCAAGTCACAGCTTTTTCCCCGCTCAAGTCTACCTACAGCTCCCAGTTGAATTCTTGAAGCCTGTAGGAGATTTCACTGGATGGCTACATACCAGGTAAAAGACAACTTGCTTCCTAAAACTACTCTGATCTGTTTTCTTTCTTGCTCTTTGGGAAAGAGTTCTGTCCATTTACTGGGCTCCTGAAAAGGCAGAGCGCTGCAAAAAGCAGCAGCATCCATTGCGGTGCTGTCAGAAAGAAAAGACATCTACAAAGAAAGGGAAAAAAAGGATTCAAAGCATTTGTTTGCTCATGAAAACCCCAGATTTGAGTGAAATTGAGAGTCTGAGTAAGCGTGCAAACTGGTTCTGTAGTTTCAGGTTCACTGGTTTTGTTTTTTAAGGTCTTGGGTTGAGTAATTTAAAAAATATGGCTTTAATGCTTTCACCACCAGAACCTTTCAGCTGGCATCTTCTTGCATGGCCAGGTAAGAAGAAACTCCTGAAACCTCCTCTCAGCAACTGTGGTTTTGCCTCACTTAAAAAATAATAGTAACAGGAGGTATGTATAGACAGCCAGCTGGCCAGCAAGGCTCTCTTACTCCTTTTGGACTGGTGCAAAACATGGTGTGTAGCATTTGTCTTTGTTAGATGAATAACGTAGTAATTTGGTTAATATGCATGGCCTTTTGCTGTTTTATTAATAGCGTTAGTTCAAAACCTGTGCTCAGCTACCCTGTCTTATGCTGCATGTATTGGACAGGAGAGTTTCAAAAATTATGAAAGAGAGACTCTTCAGAACCCTACTTAATTCCAGCAGAATTGTTTTAGGGGCAGGAAGTACTGGCAAGCCAAATAATTTTTCGTCTTACAAGCGGTTGTGATTTGATGATGGTTACAGAGGAATACAATGAAAAGAAAACAAACTTTCTGATAATTCAGCTGGTGGGATGTCAGCATTCACTGCCTGAGATGTGGCAAAGTGATCTCCGTAGTGCAATTGTCCTTTTTTTTAAAGAGCTATTAATTCAAGAAGTTTCTCTTGATATTAGTCATGGGCTCAGGTACTTCTTCAATATGATTATTTACCTGCAAATGATCTAGTGTCCTATTTTCCCTGAGCAAAGGATGGATCAAAAGTAGGGTTACACTGACACCAGGTAGTTAAACTGTGCAATCGTGCCTTCCTAGCTACAAACCTCACCGCCAGCCTCCAGGTTTTGGCATGCTGTTGGGTGCAGGTTTGATGCAGGTGGAGGAGCACAGTCCCTGGCAATTCCTGGGCAGACTGGGGAGCTGGTTGGGTACCACCATCCTGTTCTGCATGGTATGAGAATAAGATAGATGGTTGTGAGCCGTTCTGTGCCAGCTGGCTCTATGCTCAGAGCACAGCACTGAGCATGCATCAATTTATGACACAGAGAAAGCCTGCAAGACCATGGCACAACTTGAGGCCCCTCCTTGCATTCCAAAACTTCTTTCTCCCACCTTTTCCCCGGTGCAGTGACTGTCCCAGCTGCATCACTCCCTTCTGGGCCTTCCTGTATTCCTGCGGCTCCTCCTTTTCTCTCGGCGATGCTGAAAGGGTTACCTGTGAAACCCACTGCAGCTTTATTCCAGGTGCAGAAATGTGCTTGTCCCTTGGCTATTTGAAAAGCTATTTTTGTAAAGAAGCTTAATGGTTTGCTGTGTTCAGTCAAGAGAGATTCGTGTCAGCCTAGTGAGAATATATTCAGTTTAGATTTTTTTTTTTATTAGTCGCTCTCTGCAAAATTGTTAAAACTTAGGCTTTCCTTCAGGAAAGGCTGAAATGGGTTGTAAAGCTATTACTTGTGCCAGTCACCAAATCGTAGAATCATAGAATGGTTTTGGGTGGGAAGGGACCTTTAAAGATCATCTATTCCACCTCCCCTGCCGAGGGCAGGGACATCTTCAACTAGATCAGGTTGCTCAGAGCCCCGTCCAACCTGACCTTGAACACCCACAGGGATGGAGCATCCACAACCTCTCTGGGTAACCTGTTCCAGTGCTTCACCACCCTCATTGTAAAAAATGTCTTCCCTATATCTAGCCTAAATCTCCCCTCCTTTAGATTAAAACCATTACCCCTCGTCCTATTGCTACAGGCCCTGCTAAAAAGTTTGTCCCCATCTTTCCTATAGGCCCCCTTTATGTACTGAAAGGCCGCAATAAGGTCTCCCTGGAGCCTTCTCTTCTCCAGGCCGAACAACCCCAACTCTCTCAGCCTGTCCTCGTAGGAGAGGTGCTCCAGCCCTCGGATTATTTTTGTGGCCCTCCTCTGGACCCGCTCCAACAGGTCCATGTCTTTCCTGTACTGAGGACCCCAGAGCTGGACGCAGTACTCCAGGTGAGGTCTCACCAGAGCAGAGTAGAGGGGCAGAATCACCTCCCTCGACCTGCTGGCCACGCTTCTTTTGATGCAGCCCAGGATACGGTTGGNTATTGATGAAGATATTAAACAGCACGGGTCCCAGTACGGACCCCTGAGGA
>VYZW01060837.1:0-17137 GCA_013401315.1 Balaeniceps rex
AGGGGAGGGGAGGGGAGGGAAAGCAAATCTGCAGTAAGAAACAATGCATATAAACTGTGATAAAGTAGATAAATTTAATTCAATCACTTCAATAGTATGAGCCAACAAGATTTAGGCACTTTAAGACGTAAATTCTTATCAATCAAAGTAGTGTTTTCTACCTTTGCTTTCTATGTTTTTCAACTCTCAAAGTATAATGAAAAATAACTGAAATTTCTTTGGCAGAGAGATACCTGGGGAGACAGCCCAGAGTGGATGCTTAAAAGTGAAAATGATCTTGCACCAGACTTGGTTTCAGCTTCAAATAAGTGCAGCTATACAACTGTTTGAGGTGCCTGCATGATACTTAAAAGTATTACTCATTGTCTCACTACCATTCCATAGATATCTACATAATCACATAGCTTAAAGTTTATAAAAAATCAAAATAACTACAAGAATTAAAAATGTTTACACTTTCACCATTTTAAATTATTAAAAATTTACTGCTTTGTTGAATCATTACTATAGAACTGGATACATTAAATTCCAAGTAAATACTTTTTCCGCTGGTGAAGTTTTAATAGTCAGACTGCTTTCACATTTCTTTATCTGATCTCTTACACTAATGAATGGCTCTATAAAGTTTTTGAAAGTGATTTTATTTCTAAAAAAACTATCTTAATACAGTTTCAGTACATTATCCCTAACATGGTTTATATAGGGTGGAACTTGGTCAAGAGAAAGTGTATGACCTTCATTCTGCAAAATATTTGATATTTCTGGAAGTGTTTCTGTATTTCCTTGATTCATATTAATTGTTGGAAGCTCATCATCTTACAGGAATGAATCCAAATGGCAAGATCCACTGAATTTCAGTACATTCTGACTTTTTAATTAACATTCTGTTCAAAATATTGCTTCAAGAAAACCTCAACGTCAGGGTAATAGTTCCCCAAAAGAATACATGCTGATAGAAATAGCTAATTATACTGCTCTTCTGTAATTTTATTGGAAGACCATGTCCATTTAGGTGTGAGATTTTGTCAGTTACTTGAATGACCACTTCAATAGATTTAAAATGTTATGTTTAAAGAAAGAAGGCAGAAGAGAAAAGGAAGGAAGGAAGGAAGGAAGGAAGGAGGGAAGGAAAGAAGGAAGGAAGGAAGGAAGGAAGGAAGGAAGGAAAGGAGGGAGGAAGGGAGGGAGGGAGGCTGGTTATACTGGGGTCTGTTGATGGACCACTATGCTCTGCCCGCCCTGCTCAGACGCTGCAGGACTGTGCCCTGTCAGTGAGGGTATGGCCTGTGCTGGGGCTGTACCCCTTGTGGAGCAGTCTGCTCCTGCAGCTCCCTGACACACTGACATTTGACCCTGGTGATGAAGCTAAGACTGTCAGAGATTCTAGAGAAGACTGTTTTAGTATTTTCAGACAAAAAACAATTTTACGTTTTATATAAAAAATAATATATCATTTAGGATCAAAACTACATCTTTTCAAATTTGCTATAAACTTTTAGACTTGATTTTAAGACATTTAGACTGGTTTTTAAAGCAAGAAGGTTGATCTCAGTAAAAAACAAATGTAACATTTTATTTGATTAGAGGATAAAACTTCAGTAACTTTTCTTAATGGGCTTATTGAGTCAAATGGACTTTTTTGACCATCACAATATTATAATACTGTTCAATATTCTGTGCTTTTCATCTTATTTCTGATCTTGTTTTAAATCAAATTTAGGAAATTGCAAAACTGACACAACTGATACCAATTCCAACAGAAGTCATCTCATGTAAACAGCATGTCAGCAAGCATTTTTTCTCAGATTGTAAAACAGAAACGTTATTAATATCCATGTGTGTATATATTGCATGTGAGTAATAACCAGAAAAAACATGTAATAAGTAGTAGTTCTTTTTTCATTGTTACTCATAATTACATTGGCCTGTGTCCAAACAGCCTAGATGCAGCTGTATATATATAAAATCTTCCTATATATAAAATTTCCAAAATTGAAATGGAGAAATGCTGACCAGGTTATGTTATGATCAGTAGTTAGTAGAAGGAAATCTAATAAAACACAGAATTTCAGTATATAAAATTAACATATTTACCCCAAATTATCCAAAAAGATTCTTCTATTGTCTACCTAGGCTGTAACTAATGATGGATTATAAAACTGAGCATCAGTCAGAAAGCCAATGGTTTTGCTAAGGGAGCATACTCAGAAGGGAAACTCCAAGCTTCATCCTCTTCTGCATACAAGAGAGAAAAAGAACTAAGAGCTAAGTTGTGAAATATGGAAGCAAACTGTTCCCCACAAATTGCAGTGCACAAAAGCTGTAGCTGGAATGTCTAGGTAGATGTTTTTGAACCTGCAGACTCAAAAACCTGCTAAAGCTGCAACTTATATAATGCAGCAATTTCTACCTTCGTTATTTATCATGCAACCTCTTGGATGTCAGCAGGTTAAAGTGAAAAGCTTGTACAACAGTTTAATATTGGGTTTTTTATTTGAGAGAAATCCTTTCTACATTCCTGCCTAATAGCAGGGGTAATTAGAAATCTAGCAAAGAAACGAACCATGAGAAAGTCTGGTTTAAGACAGTGAACCAGAATGCTGTCCTACATAGGCAAAAGTATGAGTAATAGAGGAGAGAATCTCAGCTGGACTGTGTTGGGAGCCTTGCAGAAGGCATTATATTCAGTGAGTTAGTGATCTTGAGCAAGTCCTGACAGCCCTGTTGGGTCTTGTGCTTACGGTTGAGATACCCAAAGGTTAATATCAGTGATCATTGTGTAACCCCAGCAATATAACAGTAAAGAAGAACAAGCTGGAAGGCTGGATAGGTACTGCTGCTGGCTACAGTTCCTAGGTATGTGTAGCTAGTGGTGGGCATTAAGAAAGAGAGGGCATTCCTGCCTGTCAAAACAAGTTGCATAGTGGTTTTTGCTACACTAGATATAAGGAGCCATGCTACTGGGTGGGAAGGTGAACCTCTCCACAGCTGGGATATGTGCAGCCTGTCATGGCTGCCCACCAGCTGTCTGTCCAAGTGAGGTTGCAGCATCTGAAAGAGTGCAAGATTTACTCACTATCTGTATTTGTCTTCTTATATCTATTGTATTACTATTATTAAAGAAGTTTTGTTATATTGTGGTGCTGCTGTGCTTTTCTTACTGAGAACCAGAAAGAACCCTGCACCCCACCCCTATTCCCCAGTGCAGAACATGAATCTAGATGAGATCTTCTGGATGAGACTTTTTGCTTGTCTGCGTACCACCCTCTCTGGCCCCAAAATCTGCTGCTGAAGCCAGAACACTGATTTCTGTGAGAGCAGGATTTCACCTAAAACTTTTTAAAGCTTCTATGGAGTTTGAAAAAGGAGCTTAATCCCATCAAATGTCAAATGCCTTGTTTTCTGATGTGGTTATTCATTTTTAGTGTTGGACAAATTGAAGATAATGAACTCTTCAGATTTAATCTTTTAATGCTTATAAAAGCTACTCCAGAATATTTTTTAGTAGTAATTACATGTCCATGTGAGCAATGTACAGTAGGAATGGCATCTATGGGAAAACTGTTCTTCCAAAATAATGGAAATTTAAAAGATTTCAAATTATTATTTTTTAATATCCAAATAATTTAACAATAAGTTTCGGTGACTCGGGTAGATTTCAGGATAATGTAGTGTATATTTTTTGTCAGTTGCTCAATAAGAACTCTATAATTTATTTGCAATTTCATCATTCCTGAGAAATACAGACATTTCAAATATGCACCAATATAATCTTCATGCTTCAACTTATATTCCTATACATATTTTGACAATTTTCCATATATCACATGCAGAAACAATTCTTATAGCTAAATTATTTAATTACTACAGCTCTTCCTTCACAAGGTAAACAAAGCACTTATTGAAGATATGCATGTGCCTAAACATTTGGCTGTGTGGAAATGTCATTGTTATCCTCCATGATACAGATGCATAAATTGTTGTCAAAAATAATAGTAGCCAACTGTTCCCTGAAGACCTAAGGAATAGAGATAAAAAGGAAGAGTGTATTCAGTTTACGCGGCAAGATTTTGGTAGCAGGGGGGTTACAGGGGTGGCTTCTGTGAGAAAAAGCAGAAGCTTCCCCCATGTCTGACAGAGCCAGTGCCAGCCCAAGATGGACCCACTGCTGGCCAATGCTGAGCCAATCAGCAATGGTGGTAGCTCCTCTGTGATGACATATTTAAGGAGGGGAAAAAACTGCTGCGCAACATCAGCCAGGAGAAAGGAGTGAGAACATGTGAGAGAAATAACTCTGCACACACCAAGGTCATTGAAGAAGGAGGGCGAGGAGGTGCTCCAGGTACCAGAGCAGAGGTTCCTCTGCAGCCTGTGATGAAGACCATGGTGAGGCATGCTGTCCCTCTGCAGCCCATGGAGGTCCACAGTGGAGCAGATACCCACCTGCAGCCTGTGAGGACCCCATCCTGGAGCAGGTGGATGTGCCTGAAGGAGGCTGTGACTCTGTGCGAAGCCTGTGCTGGAGCAGGCTCCTGGCAACACCTGTGGCTCCATGGAGAGAGGAGCTCACATTGGAGCAGATTTTCTGGCAGGACTTGTGACTCCATGGCGGACCCATGTTGGAGCAGTCTGTTCCTGAAGGACTGCATTCTGTGGACAGGACCCACACTGGAGCAGTTCACGAAGAACTGCAGCCCGTGGGACTCACACTGGAGAAGTTTGTAGAGGACTGTCTTCCATGGGAGGGACCCCACACTGGAACAGGGGAAGAGCATGAGGAGGAAGGAGTGGCAGAGACAACACATAATGAACTGACCACAACCCCTGATCCCTGTCCCCCTGCACTGCTCACAGGGAGGAGGTAGAGAATTTGGGAGAGAAGTTGAGCTCGGGAATAAAAGAGGGGTGAGGGTAAGGTGTTTGAAGATTGTTCTTATTTCTCATTATCCTACCCTGACTTTAGATTAGTAATAAATTAAATTAATTTCTCTGAGTCAAGTCTGGTTTTCCTGTGACAGTAATTGTTGAGTGATCTCTCTGTGCTTATCTCGACCCATGAGCCTTTCATCACATTTTCTCTCCCCTGTCCAGTTGAGGAGGCAGAGTGACAAAGTGGCTTCGTGGGCACCTGACATCCAGCCAAGGTCAACCCACCACAAAGAGCCCTTAAACTAGTTCAACCAATCTTCAGTATTCCACAGGCAACAATATTGTAGGAGGTATATGATGCAGACTACAGCAGTAACTTGTGCTCGCTATCAGCTTTATAGTTAATTTCTCATTTCTTGTAGCTGTGAGGAATCTTAGACACGTTACACTGCTCTAATTTCATGTCACATATATTTCCTACTTTTTTTTTTTTTGGTTAAAATCTACAGACCATTTCAAAGCCACCTGTGCCCCAGGCACAAGTAGATACTGGTCCTCAGCACTGCCTGGCCTAGTGAGGAAGTTTGCTCCTTTGTATCAGCAAGTCTATGTGTCACTGTAAAATTTCCATCTCAGGTGTCATGGAGAAAGCAGGCTGGGACTCCAACTCCAGTTTCCTTCAGTGTGTTAGATGGCATAGCATAACTGAGATAAGGAATAACTTAGCTAGTGTCATCATTGATACACGAGTATATCAAACCTCTGGATACTGTAGGCTGATCACCCTCACTAGCCAGTAATTTTATATATCTTTTGAGCAGTTGCATTAAATCATACAGTAGTGACTCTGTCATTACCTCACTGTCTGTCTGAAGAAACACATTTTCCACCCCACCACAAGTATATCAAATAAAAAGTCCAAACTCCAGAAATTACAGATGCATTAGATAGAAAAAGTTTTATTTATTTGCTGACAGTTTACTGTGAAATATATGTTTTTATATGTTCTGTAAAAATTTGGCTCAGCAGCAGAGAGGAAGGTGGAGAGGAAGTCTTACCTTGGCTGCTGCACTCTGGACAAGGAAATGGAACTTTACTTCACAGTAAATGAGAGTGTAGAGCTGGAAAAAGCTTCTGAAGTTCAAGATGGGGAAGGAGGGAATGAAACAGTAGTGAAGGGGGGAAATATTGAGACAGTAACCTACAGTCAAAATGCAGAAATAATGGGAAGAGAGAGAGAAGGAGAGATAAAATTATATAAAAAGAAAGAAAACCCATTTTTTTACACAGTCCAAAGGAACTGTGTTGTGTTTACCACAATCCAGGATGCCATTAAGAATTACTGGGCTGAGAAGAGGACTGAAGAAAATGGCCTGTCCTGCCAAGACTGGCATGATGAGCTAGAGAGGAAACTTTCCAAACAATCTCTGTTTTTATCCTCTCACTCTGAGTTTATTTATTTTTAAAAAATAGCTTTTCTTTCTTGTGTTCAAATAAATCTTAGCTTTAAACATTCAAAATTATTTCAGTATATTTTATGGTGCTCTCTGGAAGAAAATACTGTGAACACATCTGCCTCACAAATCTGGTCAATACAAGTTTTCCTCATAACAAACAACAAATAAAAATTAAAATCTGTGTGCAGATAATGTGAAAAGACAGAAACACAGAATATATTTTTCATTAATTAACTTAAGTGAAAAATTCAGGACTCTCTAGTGCTAAGAATCACAATATGCTTAGCAGACGTGAAGAAAAGTTACAAATGCAAGGCAGACCAATCAAGGTGTGTGGGAATATCAACAGTAGTTTAAAAAATTATTTACCCTGACAGTATTCCAACCATGGCAGCTACAATTTTTCATATTTTAAATAGTTTATTGATCTAAGGAGTGGTAAATACAGCTGAAAGGAACTGTGAAAATGTATATATAATAATATGTTCATATGTAAAAATAATGTTTAGTAAACAGCAGAAAAACAAAACTACAAATTATTTTGTGTGTCTGTGATTTAAAAATTAACAGAAGAAGACAGACCTATTTTCTTTGCCCCAAAAAAGAAACTGGACACACTAATAGTATCTTTCCCCATTGAACAGCAAACATTTCACATTTCACATAGCTTTTTGCTACATTTGGTACAGTAATCTCTATCAAGGGGTAAATTGACTTTCCTTTTACAGATCATTAGCAGCTGCAATCTAACCAATAGAGTTTGCATGAACTGATTCTAGATTGTCTCTAGTTCAAACATGAGTTCATTTAGCATTGTAAGGCACAGTAAATAAAAAGAAATATTTCCTTGAACTGTAATGCACAACTTTTGGCTTGTAACTATAATAAATAATTTTCTGTGTTATTGCTGCATCATTTAAACCTTTCATTTGCAAAGAATTTGTGTTTTCAAACACGTAAGACATGTGTGTCCAAACAATATCTTATGATTATGAACAGATTCTCAGGAGACCGAACAGCAATCTAATCCACATTATCCCTGTATCCACATTCTGGTAAGGATCATCATAAATATTTGGCTGACTTTGAACAAGTACAAGCTTGACTTTGGAATTAACAAACCAGGAGACAGAGAATGGTACACTTATTTTTGTTAAGGTAAAATAATTGATTCTAAAATGATGTTGGTAAGCCCTTTGGAATGATCTAATACACTACTTAATGTGGATTTATGCATGGATGGATGTGAATTTCTTAATGTGTATCCTCTGCTAGAATTCAGTCTCTAATATGGTTACATTTGTCTTATATACAGCTGTTTTTGTGCTTTACTTCAAAACTCCCATTAAATTATCTACACAAAAATAAGAGCACTAGAGCTGCATTTTTTTACCTGATAGCAAGTTCTTGAATGGCAATTCTGTCAGCATATAACCACTACAGCACAGTTAGCTGGGTCTTGACATAAGGAAAGGAAAGGGCATCTGCCTCATAAATTTGCTGTCCCTTTCTAAGCGTTTGTGTTCCTAGGAATGTAAGCACAAAAGAGAAGCTCAAACTCCAAGTGACTGGCCTCAACAAAAGCTGAGAGACAGGAATGGCTTGGTTCACTTTCACCTCCACAAATCATAGAATTATTGAGGTTGGAGAGGAGGTAATCTGGTCCAACCAAAGGAGAACATATTGCTCAGGTCCTTAGCAAATTAAGATTTGAATAGCACATCCACTGCCTCTCTGTTAGACCACCTTCATGGTACACAATGAGTTAGACCACCTTCATGGTACAAAATGTTTCCTAATGTCTAACTGGAACTTGTCGTAACACGTACTCACTGGTGCTTGCCCTTTTACTATGCATACTCTGTAAAAGTCTGTCTGCCTTCTTAGTGCCTTTTCAGTTGCATCAGCTTTCACAAGAAAGGTATCCCAGGCCTCTGTCCTTAGTGAAAAGTTTCAAGGAAGAGAATCAACAGCACTGGGTGGTGATCACATCAAGAGAGAACTCATGTCACCCAAGTCCATGGGACCTGACAGTCTGCATCCAAGCAGTAAGGACATTTTTGAAAAGTTGCGGAGACTGGGGAAGGTCCCTAACAACTGTACAAAAGCAAAGCCTCCATCACCATAAAAGACCAAAAGGTCAACCTAGGGAACTACGAGTTAATCAGTCTCATTGTGTTCCCTGGGTAAATCATTGACTGAGATCTCTTAGAATGCATTTCTGGGCACATGAAAAAGAAGGTGATTGAAACCAGCATGGAATTACTAAAAGTGAATCATACCTGACCAACCTGACTGCCTCCTGTGATGAAAAGACTCTCTCTGTTGAGAGGGGGAGAAGAGTGGATGACATTTAATTTGACTTCATCAAGGCTTTTGAAACTGCCTCCCACAGTATTTTTGTATCCAAAGTAGGACAACATAGATTGGATGGATGGACAACTATATGGGTGAAAAACTGGGTTCAGATGGTAGTGTTTAACAGTTTGCATTCCATACTTGGAGGACAATAATAAACAGAGTAGTGTGTGGGAATATCCTGGGACATGTCCTACTTACTATCTCCATCAGTGAAAAGAGACAGAGTGCCCTATCATCAAGTTTGCAGATGACACTAATCTGGGGAAGCAGGTGCTGAAGTTGGTCCATCTGTCATTCAGAAAGGCCTAGACTTTCTGGAGGAATGGGCGAACAGGAACCTTATGAAATTTAACAATGACAAATGTGAAGTCTTGCATCTGGGAAGGAATCAGCCCTTACAAAGATATAGGCCGGGACTAACTGGCTAGGGAGCAGCTCTGCAATAAGGGCCTGGGAGCCCTGGTGAACAGCACGATGAATATGAATCAACAGAAAGACAATAGTTTTATGTGTGACATCAACATAAGCAGAGCCAGTAGATTGAGAGAAGTGATTATCACCTTGCACTTGTTACATCTGCAATGCTTCACCTAACCCCAATATAAAAAAGATCTCAATAAACTGGAGCGAGGTCAATGGTGGGCCGCTGAGATGGTTGAGGTTTGGAGCACTTGTCTTATGAGAATGAAGGAATGAGGCTCAGTGAATCTAGAAAAGAGATGGCTTTGGGAACACCTAATGGCAGCCCCCCAGTACTTAGGTGGAGGTTACTAAGAAGAGGGAGCCAGGCTCTTCACAGGAGTGCATGGTGGGAAGAAAAGAGACGGGGGCATAAGTTGAAACAAGATAAGTTCAGAGTGGATATAAACAAAAACTTACTCACTGTGAGGACAGTCAAGTAGAGCAGGTTGCACAGGGAGGTTGTGTCTCCATTCCTGTCAGATTCTGTTCCTGACTGGATTAGACCCTGAGTAACCTGCTCTAACCTCACCACTGACCCTGCTTAATTAGTAACATATAGATGGGCTCCTGATCGAGGGGTGGACTTGACCATGGACACTATTGCACAGGTTATCCATGAATGTGAAACACGTGCTGCAATCAAGCAAGCCAAGTGGGTAAAGCCTCTCTGGTATGGAGGACAATGGCTGAAATATAAATATGGGGAGTCCTGGCAGATTGATTATATCACACTCCCACAAACCCACCAAGGCAAGCGTCATGTGCTTACAGTGGTGGAAGCAACCACTGGATGGCTGGAAACATATGCCGTGCCCCATGCCACATCCTGGAACACTATCCTGGGTCTTGAAAAGCAAGTGATATGGTGACATGGCACCCCAGAAGGAATTGAGTCAGGCAATGAGACTCATTTCCGAAACAACCTCTTAGACACCTGGGCCAAAGAGCATGGCATTGAGTGGGTATATCACATCCCCTATCATGCACCAGCCTCTGGGAAAATCGAAAGATACAATGAGGAGGTGAGAGCAATTGGTGGTGGGACATTCAAACATTGGGATAGACATTTAGCAAAGGCTTCCTGGTTAGTCAACACTAGGGGATCTGCCAATCGAGCTAGCCCTGCCAGTCAAAAATTTTACGTACTGTAGAAAGGGATAAAATCCCTGTAGTGCATGTAAAAAATATGCTGAGGAAGACAGTCTGGGTTACTCTTGCCTCAGGCAAAGGAAAACCCATTCATGAGATTGCTTTTGCTCAAGGACCTGGGTGCACTTGGTGGGTAATGCGGAAGGATGGGGAAGCCCAATGCGTACCTCAAGGGGATTTGGTTTTGGGTGAAAATAGCCAATGAACTGAAAGGTATGATGTTAATTGTTATATAATACTGTAAGTCATCACTTCTATGGTTGCTATATGCCATATCAGCAGTATTACAGAAAGAATCACCCAGATTAATGAAGAGTGAACTTTGATGAAACCGAGGAAAGTGCAGCAGTGATGGAACCAGAACTGGCTTCAGCATGCAACATTCCAACACTATACACCATCTCTCCTCACACTCTTCCCCTGCTACAGTGTGGGTTCCCCACAGGCTCACAAGTCCTGCCAGCAAACCTGTTCCAGCATGGGCTCCTCTCTCTCCATGGGCCCACAGGTCCTGCCAGGAGCCTGCTCCAGTGCAGGCTTCCCACAGGGTCACAGTCTCCTTCGAGCACATCCATCTGCTCCAGCATGGGGTCCTCCACAGGCTGTAGGTGGATATCTGCTCCACTGTGGACCTCCATGGGCTGCAGGGGGACAACATGCCTCACCATGGTCTTCACCGCAGGCTGCGGAGGAACCTCTGCTCCCATGCCTGGAGTACATCCTCCCCCTTGTTCTTCACTGACCTTGGTGTCTACATAGTCATTCCTCTCACATATTCTCACTCCTCACTCCAGCTGCAGTTTGTGTCCCATTGTTTTGGGTTTTTTTTCCCCTTCTTCTTAAATATGTTATCACAGAGGCGCTACCACTGTCGCTGATTGACTTGGCCTTGGCCAGCAGTGGGTGCGTCTTGGAGCTGGCTGGCATTGGCTATATCGAACATAGGGGAAGCTTCTAGCAGCTTCTCACAGAAGCCACCTCTGTAGCCCCCCCCGCTACCCAAACCTTGCCATGCAAACACAATACAACTAAGCAAATAATTTCACCACAGAAAGTTATCCAGTTAGTCAGGCATAATTTATGCTTGGTAAATCCATGCTGCTAACCACCTTCTTGTTCTTCATGTGCTTGAAAATTATTTTCAAGAGTTTTTTTTCTCTATAACTTTCCTGGAAGCTGGGGTTATGTGAAACAGCATGTTATTCTCCAAAATATTTTGCCTTCCTTGAAAATGGATGCTATGTTTGACTTTCAGGCTACTAGAAATCTCCCCTGATCACCATGTTCACCTTGTCAAAATTGATACAGGCTGACCTCAGAAATCATATTGACCAGCTCCCTCAGCATCTTTAGATGTTTCTGTGATGTGTTCACTTTGGCTGGCTGCCAGACCCCACCCAGCCACTCCCTCACTGTCCCTTCTCAACAGGACAGGGGAGAAAATAATACGAAAAAGCATGCGGTAGAGATAAAGACAGGGAGATCAGTTACCAAATACTGTCATGAGTAAAACAGACTAGACTTGAAGAAAATAATTAATTTAATGTATTGCCAATTTAAAAATAGAGTAGGATAGCGAGAAAGAAAGACAAAACCTGAAATCACCCCCCACCCCGTCATCCGGGCTCAACTTTACTCCTTCATTCCTGACTGTTCTACCTCCTATCCTGCAAGTGGTGCAGGGGAGATGGGGAATGGGGGTCTCAGTCAGTTCACAACATTTTGTCTCTGCTGCTGAATGGAATTTCCTAAACCCATTCCTTCAAACTTGAGCAATGTGTCTATACTCCTGCTGGGTACCCCATCCGTGCTTCAGCCTTTTGTGTATTTTTTGCTTATTGAGGATTTTATTGTTCAGCGTTAACAGCCTTCTGTTACTCATACTTAACTTTCTGCATATTGGAATGGATTATTCTTGTGCTTTGAGAATATTTTACTTATTAACTGTTTCTCTGGGCCACTTCACCCTTCAAAACAGAACTCAGAAACAAACAGACTCTGCTCCCTTATTCTGGGGTGTGGTACTGCTCCTCATCCCTTCTCTCATGACCTTTGTCCTGGTTTCAGCTGAGTTAGAGTTACTTTTCTTCCTAGTAGCTAGCATAGTGCTGTGTTTTGGATTTAGCATGAGAAGAATGCTGATAACACACTGATGTTTTAGTTGTTGCTAAGTAATGCTTAGACTAGTCAAGGACTTTCTTTTTCAGCTTCCCATGCTCTGCCAGGTGCACAAGAAGTTGGGAGGGGGCACAGCCCAAGATAGTTGATCCAAATCGACCAAAGGGCTATTCCATACCATATGACGTCATGCTCAGTATATAAACCGAGGGGAGTTAGCCAGGGGGCAGCAATCGCTGCTCGGGGACTGGCTGGGTGTCGGTCGGCGGGTGGTGAGCGGTTGCATCACTTGTTTTCTTTTCCCTGGGTTTTGTTTGTCTCTCTCGTTCTCCTTTTCATTACAATGATTATTATTATTATTATTATCATTATTATTATTATTACTATTATTATTATTATTTTATTTCAATTATTAAACTGTTCTTATCTCAACCCGTGGGTTTTCTTACTCTTGCCCTTCCGATTCTCTCCCCCATCCCACCGGGGAGGGGGAGGGTGAGCGAGCGGCTGCGTGGTGCTTAGTTGCCGAGTGGGGCTAAACCATGACACCTTAAACATCACAGTCTCTTGCTTGTTGTAGCCAAGGATGCCATCACCCTCACAGTTTTGGCTAATTCTTCCTTAACATCAAACAGCAGCCCAGCAGTTTCTCCTGGTTATTGGTCACTTATGTCAAGAAATTCTCTTGAACACATTGAAAAAATCTGGATTGATTGTAGCCAGCAGTATCACCCTTGTAACAGAAAGTTCCCCACGGTAACCAGGGAATGTGATCATGAGATTTCTTCCCGTTGTCTGAAGATGGCTTATTCTACCTTCCTTTTTTGAATGTGTAATAAGAGAAGATGCCTACCATGATGTTATATGTCTCAGTTTCTCCCCTGATCTTCATCCATAAGCTCTCAGCTTCAAAAAACCAAACCAGCTGACAACAAGAGCTTGATAAGTTGTATCATATACATTTGGGATTTATGATAGTTTCAGAGAGTAGTCTGGAGGAAAAGTTCGGCAGCTCATTGAAACAGGAATATGATTAAGTCAATGGTATGTATGTCAAATTTTGATACAAAGATCCCTGATGCCACTGGAGTTATTGAGGTGGTATACTGTGAGCATCATATATGAACAGCAGTTTTTAAAACATGTAGCTGAAGAGAAGTGAAAGGAGCTCTAACAGTAGTAACAGGTTTCTCAGTTTGGAAAGAGTGTCAGGTAAACAATTGAATTGAAATATTTTTTTCTTTGTTCTGTCACATCCAAAATTAACTCAGCAGAAATAATGTCTTTAAAAGTATGCATTATATTTTACTAGTAAAAGCAGATGGCCATTTTATTCAGTAATTTGTAAGAGAAGAACTAAAAAGAAATAGCTTTGGTTAAGCAGAAATGGTAATTAATAGTGGATGACATTAGGCATAATATTGACCATTATTAGCAGATTCACTTTTTTTACAATTCTGTAAATCAACATCTTTCACTCAGAATTGATAGTAGATTGAACAAATGACAAAATCATCCTTACAGATTTTTTTTTTCAAACATTACATACTGTAATTTAGAACTGATTTAAAGGATAATTGTTTTTCTCTGAAATTTTGCATTAAATAAACATTTAAAGCAATTATGACAGCATCAAAGACTGTACGAAAATTTCTTATTATGTAGTTTTGCAACTCTTTGCCAAAGTAGAAGAGATTTTTATAAGAAAAATTAATTTGTGTTTACAGAAAAGAACATGATTTTTTGAGACATAACTTGAGGGAAAAAGCTATCTTCAATATCTTCTGGACCTTTTAAATGTTCTGTCAGAGGCAGAATGATTAAGCATAAGTGATGTACAGCTGGGAAAGAGTAGAACTCAATGTAGCGTAAGCAGCTATCCTAGGAGAAAAAGCACAGAGGAACAACGGAATAAGTTGCAGTTGATGGTAAAATTGGCTGAATTGTTTCACATTTTCACTTAGCTAAAAACTTGTTCTGCTTTCACTACTACCTTCTAGGGAGAAAAAAATATTTTAAAGTGCTTTTTATGTATGGCAGGTGTTTTGGGAAAAAAAAAGTCTTTTCAACCTGTCTGGTTCCCACATGCAAATAACCAGGATAAATTTAGAGTAGTGGTCTGACCTGGCCACAAATCTCCTGTATGTTATCTTGGACATTATCATGATGAGTTCTCAACTCAACATGATTTTTTTTCTCAAGAAGCTCATGAAAGTTCTATGCTACTACAGACTACCCATGTCACCCACTTATGCCAGTCTACCAGTTAGCACACAATTTTATGCCTTTCTCTTAGGGACAAAAAAAAAAAAAAAAAAAGAAGGAAAAAAAAAAAGAAAAAGAAAAAAAAAGAACAAAGAACACATCTAATACTACATAAGTTTTGCTTTGTGGGATGGGAAGCCCTGAAACTTTATTACATCTTTAGAGGTCTGTTTGATTTTAGGATATTCTCAAAATGCAGGAATGCATGCATGGGATACTTAAAGCACTGCTGCTTCACTGCGCATTTTGAAGAGATGTGTTATTAGTCCTGTAGCCCCTGAAGTACAATATAAAACCCATCTACTATAAAATCTGTAGAAATGAAATACTTTAACTTGGCTAATGAGAACATGCTAATAGTGGGAGCAAACAACAAAAAGGAGGCAGTTTAATATTGTGCCTGTAGTAATTTGATTGTGTAGGCCTCATTTTATAGCCAAGATAACTTACATGTTTCAAGATACTGTAATTATTATGAGACCTTTCTGCAATTAATGTCTTTTCTGAAAGTCAGTTCAAGGAGGCTTCACTCATTAAAACAGTCTCAAGCAGCTTCAGGCTCTTCTTTCACCCCCACTTGCTGTTTGCAGGGGAAAAGTATGTTACAAGATCTAGTAATAACCATAATCTCCTGAGAGATGCAAATCAGTGAGATACACCAAGGACTTGCATAAGTTCACAAAGTTCTATGAATCTTCTTCTGAGGTGTTATTAAACTGTAAAGGTTCAGTGATCCATCACTTTCGAGATCTGTGCCCTATGCCTAACCATTGCCTCAAAATAACTGTTTCATAACAGAATGTTATTGATTTAAAGAAAAAGAAAAATTAGTCCAAAAGTGTGTACAAGAACAAATATGTTTGATAGGTTTTAGATTGAAATATCCTACTGAGCTAATTTCAATACTACTATACAGCTGAAGCCTGGAAAATGATATTAAATTATGCCATTTTTGTTCAGTTTCATATATATTATAGTAATAAGTTTTCACTAGTCAATTACCTTTCTCCTTTTATTTATTTATTTACATAATTATTTATTTAAATGATTTGCCCAACATTTAAAGGAGAAAACATAACATTAGTAAAACCTAAAAATAATTCTTTTTTTCCTTTTCCGTTTAATTCAGTTATTTTTAAATGAAGTTTCACATTTTTATACACAGAATTTATTGCAATTTTCTATAAGAATGATGTCTTAGAAAAATGTCAGCATTGTTGTTTCTTAAAAAACTTATCAACAAAAGCAAATTGAAAAAATTACTTAAGGATATTTTAGTTCAGATTATAATATTGCCTTTTTTTTGCATTCATTTAATTCACATAGAATTTTCCTTTTAAATATTGTTTAATGTTTAGGGCTTTCATGATCTGTGGACACAGATCCCTAGGAAATTTCATTTCCTCCATTGCTCATCAATTTCAATTTAATCAGCTCTGAACATGAGGCTTCTAAATTACAGTTCCCGAGAGACAAGGTTCTAAATAGGAAAACTGTAGCCAAATGCTAAAAAAAAAAAAAAACAACAAAACAAAACACAAACTGTCTCCCCCTAATACCATTTTAGATCATTTAGACAAACTGAAATTTCAGTTTCTGTAATACCAAGAAGATCAGGCATGTTAAAAATCAGTATTTTTGTATATTTTCTGTTTCTTATAATTTTCAAAATCTCAAGTTTTTGCCTCAGTTCATTTTAAAAGAAATGAAGAAATATATAGTGACTAGACTATAGACTCCTAGAAACCTTCCTTCAGAAAAGCTTCTTAAAGACATATTTTTTCTTTGAAAATCAGTACTATAATTATGATTATATATTTATTTACAAACATCCTTATCAGTTTCTTTCTCCTCTGGGTCTCTTTTTCTCATGAAATGTTTGTGAATTATTAAGCAAGCTGGAGCAGTTAATTACATTCTTCATTCTGAATGAAACCCTTTAAAAAGATCCCTACTTGTTCCTGCCTTTCAGCAATCTTCTTGAATTGGAATATTCCATCTTCCTTCTTCCTAAAGAAGCTGTTCATACAGGATCTTTATTACTGCAAAATTCATTTTATAGCATAAAGTAGGGTGAAAATTTAAATTTTCTTCCCATAAATAATGTTTATATTCTGGAAAGAAGTAAAAAAAAAAATTTAAAAAAAATCAATCAATTGGATAGACAGACAGAGAAAGGAGTTACTCTTTCTATCTGTTTTTTAACCATTTTTAAAGTTAGCTGTCCATCAGGACTGTCTGCTTTATTTGGTTTACAACATCAAATAAATCTGTGTAACAAGGTTTGTGAAGGGGTTACAGGAGAATGAAAACAGTTGTAGATAGTTCTCCAAACACAGGAGGAGGCAACCCCAGTGGAGAGAAGTCCAGGGAGCTGAGGGATCATAGGTGTGAAAGAAAAATTGAGAACGAATCAACGCATCCTTTTACATTTAGCATTTCAGGATGAGAAAGTA